>VZTL01003542.1:78443-106675 GCA_013400535.1 Scopus umbretta | reverse complement strand
CATACTTTAAACAAAAAAAAGTTTTTAATTTATCGCAGCAGTAAAACCAATATAAAAGTAACATCATGAAGAAAAAAAACCCCACATTTTTCACATGTTCATGTTGTATTTTAAAGATCTAACCATTCTGTTACACAGTCAACTTCTGGCTATACAAAGACCACCAATAGTTTCACATGGCAACATGGCAACAGCAGCAGTAATAAAGCTGCATGTTTTTGTACAGAAGACGAGATGCTCCTTTCCAGGATCATACAGAAGAAAACAGAACTGACCAAATTCATAAATGATAAAATTCCACACACACCCCTTCAAAATAAAAAAGCAATAACCCAACAGCCAACAATAAAACAAATGGCTCTTTTTAAAAGGCAAAGGAAGATATAGAGGTTGATTGAAGTATTCATTAATAGAAGTCTAAAAAGCAAAGATAAATATAAACAAGACTCCTAATTCAAACAGAGTTTGTGTCTTAAAAGAGAGAAAAGACTCAGTAGGAACTTGGCAGTTTATCTCTGTAGGAGCTGTTCATATCTTACAGTCAAAGCAAGCAACGTAAAAACCTAAGAGAGGAGCTCAGAGGGTTTGGGCTGTGCTACAGTCAGCCCTGCCAAGCCCCATACATGGCTCATTCAGCTCATTTTCACTTCCACAGATAAGCTCTGACACTTCCAGTCACTACTCCAAATGTTCCTCCTTTTTTTCTTTCACATGTTCACATAAATAGTACTATTCACAGGAGTTCAGTTAAATAAACAAAATGCTCACAGCACTGAAGCCTAAAACAGTTTTCATTGAGGATGCTGCTACAGGGCCTCATAACAGCTCATGTATAGTAACAGCTTTGTAATGGTTGGAGAACTATTCTCTGTTCTCCTATTGACCCTGAAAATTATTCTAGCTCCTTGATACCTGCAGCTCCACACCATGTGTAGAATTAATGGTGGTCATTCTTGGCCAAAAACTTAAATGTGCCCCTCATGACAAGTCTTTCTACTCTGTGTTTCTTTCCTGTTTGCACCTCTGCTGTCTTTTCTTTCTGATTTTACCACTCTTCTTGTGGCCTTTAAATGTAACGCGTCTGACTGCAATAAGAAAACTTGATGCATAAGTATATCAAAAGAGCTAATCACTGCCTTGGCACAGAAACCTATTGACCTAACAATCCACCCATCTGGAATGATAGGACTGCATTTTCTGTAGCCATGTAATTTCTTTGCTATGTTCCTTAATTGCTAGCTATACACTATAATGAAAATGCAGTCCAATGATTTTTTGGTGAAATGCACTATAACAGGGCTAATAATCTTATGAAATCTAAGTCTGTACTACGTAGTATTTATTTGATTTTTAGAGCAAGGTAACAGGGAAGAAAAGTTACAGAAGCCAGAAAAACGTAAAGGAGATTTTCACATCTCATCAATCAAGTAGAGATAAAATGTAAATTCCCCTTAATACAGAAAAAGTCTGAATATAACAGATATCATTTTGTCATGCCATCCTAACTACAGTAATTATTCTTACAATGTTCTTTGACCATCATATCTTAGTTTATGCCAAATTTTTAAGATGCAGATAGAATTGTTGTTTATGTTAAACTCAAAACATTGGAATGCCTTCTTGTGGTTCTCACTCCCACAACTACAGAAAGCTTTGATTCTATATGCTTTTGCTCATGTAAGTGCACAGAGCACCTCTATCACGACCGAATATTTGACTAAGGTCTCCAAAGCAGAAAGCAGGAGCCTCTTATTACTGATGTAATAGATGTCCAGACTCACAGAAGGACAGCTAAAACAATGCCAAACCCCCTGACAATTAGTCTGCTGCCTTATGGAATACACTGGCAAGCTAAGTGAGGATAAATCAACTAAAAATGCTTAAGACATGACAGTGTCTGCTATGTGCTCTGTCATCTCTGGATTCACAATCATCAGATTTGCCTTGGAAAAAGGAAAATAAACCAGTCCTTTCTTACAGATAATACCTGGAAGATAGAAAGGCAGCCATTTCACCTAAACTGGTAGTCAGCAGGTCACCTAGGTTATGTGTCTAATACATGTCCATTAGCTAGATTATTCTAAAATACTTCCTTCCCTAGCCACTGTCTACATTTTTGTTGTTGTTGTTGTTTTGGAAAAAGTAAATATTCCATGACAGACAGAAGAACAGAGGAATCCAGGAAAAACTGGATATTTGTAGTTTTATATTAAGTGATTTCTGAAACTGAAGTGACTTCTAGATCTCTTCTTTCCTATATGCTTTAACTAAAAGTCTATAGAATTAGCTACGCTGTCACATTTTCTTTCTTCCTAGATGTGAATATTTACTACTTATTGCAGGCAATGTTTTCATTTGGAAGGAATGAGTGATCCAAATTTCAGAATACTCAGTACACTACTGATTAAAACATTTACCTGGCTGATAGCAGATACAAACATAGATACCTCAGGTGGTACTAAGAACTGGTTCTCCAGTGTCTCAGGTGCATTATCAGTCTCTAGGACACTTGATGATGGGAATGAGAAAGTCTCTGCTTGTGGTTTACCAGGGTTCAATCCAGAAGACGTGCTGTGATGCCAGCTGGTTTGCATCCTCCAGGTACAACAGCTGAAGAAACACCTACTGTATGAATGCTCAGAGAATACCAACTAGGCTTCTTAGTGCTGGAGTAAGCATTAGACATCTCAGGGCATGCCCAAAACAGACCCATAAGAAGTCAAAGGTAAGATATATCTCCCTGGAGATACTACCTGCTTCCAGTTTTAGAGTATGGGAATGGGAGAGGACCAAAATTTTGGCTTTGTCATTCATGAGTATAGGTAGGCAAGATGCTGCCAGTTGTCATCTTGTGGTGCTAACAAACTTCAGTCCTGTAGCTAATAGCAGTGTCTGAGCACAAAGGTGGAAGGATACACCTTGGATGGATGGCACACTAGGTTTGGCACAGGTCAGCCAAGTCTGTGGTCTTCTTCTGAGGTCTGTTACCATGAGGTAGAGATGCTTGACTGATGTTTTCTGCCCTAACTATACACAAAACTATATACAAAACTATATACAAAACTATATGCAAAACTGTATGACTCCATGGCTATTTGAGGAGTTCCAATAATTTTTACGTAGCTGATCACAGCAGTAAGAACAAAAGGTCTGAACTAAGAATTTTCAAACCCATTTCCTATCTTCCCCAAAACAACTTGAATTAAAATTGCAAAAGGCTGGACACCTGTTCACCTTGAAATGTAGATCACAGCTGTCTAATTTAATGGGAGGATTCTTATTGTTTGCAACAATTCACTTAGAACTTCAAGGTTCTTTGAGCAGTTCTGCTTCTAATATATTCCTAACAGTAACTTCAAAAGAGTCTTAATCATGATTAACAATTTTTGTTGAGGAAAAAACAAAAGCCTGATTGAACTACAAGATAAACCTTCTTGGAGCTGTATTATCTTTTTGACATTATCATTGATTTGAATCAAACAGCAAGAGACATTTACATTTTTCTAACAGTAATATATTCCATTCATTTGAAAACAGAAAATTTTGGTTTACTTAAAGAAAAAAAAAAAANGAATGTTTTGGTGGGAAAAAAAAAAAAGAAAGAAAGAAATAATTATTAGCTTTAATTGTCACAACTTTGATGTGGGGTTTATTATATCACAGATTCCTTAATAATTTTAAATTAGAGGAAGGACAGCAGTAAGTATGCCTTCTAACTCTAATGACAAATAATAATGTGCTTCCTTTTAGCTCAATTAATATGACTAAGAATTTAAAAGATTACTAAAGTGTCTTTTTGAAATCATTACCCTGATTAGCATACCATTAGTTCATGTGCAACTTCAAAAATAAAATAAGAATAAATGCTTGGTCAAAAGAAGAACCTCCACTTCTGCATAATAATGAAAGATATAATTGACAGCTGCAGCAGTCAGGTTTATTTGCTAAATGTATAGATTACAAAACTCATATGACCTTAACTACTTTGTCTGCAATAGTTTTGTAGTCTTTTATCACTGTGCTGGTTTGGGCTGAAATAGAGTTAATGTTCTTCATAGTAGCTAGTATGGGACTATGCTTTGGATTTGCGCTGGAGACAGCATTCATAATATAGGGATGTTTTAGCTATTGCTGAGCAGTGCTTACATAGTCATGGCCTTTTCTGCTCTTCATCCCACCCCACCAGCGAGCAGGTTGGAGGTGCACAAGAAGTTGGGAGGGGACACAGCTGGGACAGCTGACCCCAGCTGCCCAAAGGGCTATTCCATAGCATATGGCGTCATGCTCAGCACATAGAGCTGGGGGAAGAATAAGGAAGGGAGGGATGTTCAATGTGATGGTGTTTTGTCTTCCCGAGTAACTGTTATGCATGATGGAGCCCTGCTTTCCTGTAATGGCTGAACACTTGCCTGCTGATGAGAAGTAGTGAATAATGCTTGTTTTGCTTTGCTTGTGCACAGCTTTTGCTGTACCTATTAAACTGTCTTTATCTCAACCCATGAGTTTTCTCAACTTTTACCCTTCTGATTCTCTCCCCCATCCCACTGGGGGAGTGAGCAAGCAGCTGTGTGGTGCTTAGCTGGGAGCTGGGGTTAAACCAAGGTAATGATGCAAAAATTTTCACTCAGAAAATCCTTACGCATATCAGAAATGAATTTTTTTTTTAAGCCTTCAGATGTGTTTGAAAACTCTTGGAGATTATGATGGTCTTTTTGTTACACAAAGTGGACAATACTTCGTGTAATGAGGCACTGATCTCTGGCTGAAAGCTACATGTACTGTTATAACAGAGGTCAAAAATTTATTTTGCATAAAACCAAATTTCAGTAGTAAAATGTGTGCTAGAAAGAAGGTGAAATGAATGGTTGTGAAGATAAAACTAATAGCATCAGAATGTAGCCCAGTCGGTTGCAAAAACCTAGCCCAGCTGGTTTCCCTTCATAAAACTGAAAATCACTCATGTGATTTGTTTACTATCTTCTCCAGAATGAAATGCCTGCTTTTCAGCAATGTATGATTAATGTGCATGTGTATGTATGTGCATTTAAATAGACAAACTCTATGAACCACTAGAGATTAGTTCAGGGTCTGTTGAACAGAGCATAGTTGTTAAACAATGTTTTGAATAGGAACTTGGATTTATTTCTTTGAAATACACCTTTTGCTCTTAGTGAAATTCAAATCCTATTTTTCTCCTGCTGACTAACTAATTATCCTTTTCTAATTTTGTCAACAAATTAACTTAATAATAGGCTCAGCTGTTTGCCAAACCAAGGATGTGGTTCTGTGGTTCAACAAAGTCTCTTAAATGGTGCTCAACTTGGAACACATGAATAATAAGGATCTTAAACATTGTTTTATGTGTAAATAAATTTGGTAGGTAAGAAAGAGAGCATGAAATTTTGTATGAAAGCAGAGAAAGTTGAATTTTGTCTCTCAGAGGACATAAACAGCATGTGCCTAATATATAAACATGGTCAGTCTCATGTTTTCTTTTGATGAAACTACAGGAAGTAATGCAAAGAGATACAGTCAAATATGCTTTTTTTTTTTGCACTTTGTTTTTACTGATTTATGAAAGTATTGGTATGCTAACATGCTAAAGCTTTTCTCAGAACCTTTGCTTCCAGTAAGGGTGATTTATTTCACAAAACCATGTGGGGTTGGGAGAGATCCCCAGAGGTCATCTACTTCAAATTCTTGCCCAAAGTAATTCTATTCAGGGTTGTTCTGGACCTTGTCAACTGTAATTCAGGACATCTTCAAGGAAGTCTCATAGAATCATAGAATCATAGAATGCTTTGGGTTGGAAGGGACATTAAAGACCGTCTAGTTCCAACCCCCCTGCCATGGACAGGGACACCTTGCACCAGACCAGGTTGCTCAAAGCCCCATCCAATCTGGCCTTGAACGCTTCCAGGGAGGGGGCACCCACAACATCTCTGGGCAACCTGTGCCAGGCCTCACCACCCTCACAGTAAAGAATTTCGTCCTTATAGCTAATCTAAATCTACCCTCTTTTAGTTTAAAGCCGTTACCCTTTGTCCTATCACTACATGCCCTTGTAAAATGTCCCCCTCCAGCTTCCTTGTAGGACCTCTTCAGGTACTGAAAGGCCACAATAAGGTGTCCCCAGAGCCTTCCCTTCGCCAGGCTGAACAACTCCAACTCTCTCAGCCTGTCTTCATAGGAGAGGTGCTCCAGCCCTCTGATCATCCTCATGGCCCTGCTCTGGACTTACTCTAACAGGTCCATGTCCTTCTTATGTTGAGGGCCCCAGAGCTGAACACAACACTCCAGGTGGGATCTCATGAGCTTGGTGTAGAGGGAGAGAATCACCTCCCTCAACCTACTGGTCATGCCTCTTTTGATGCAGCCCAGGACACAGTTGGCTTCCTGGGCTGCAAGCACACCTTGCTGGGTCATGCCATAGCCTGAGTCATATGAGTTAATATTTTTTGGTCTGAAGAGTGGAATTCACTTCATTTGACATACATGTGAGCTAGTTAATGGAAATCTATAATTGGTGCAGAGGATTAATAATTTCAGTGTTTTACTGTTCATACTTTAGAAAAAACTCTGCAGTGTATCTGGAATTGCCCTCTCTTCACAGACCATAAAACCATCCCAGGTTACTAGTTCAGATGGAGTGGCTATGCTGTAGAAAACTAAAGTCAGGCAGGATGAGTCTTATGCAAATAGAAGTAAATAAAAATAAGTGTCTCTAGATTTTTCTAGGAATACAAAAGTACAGTTTTAAGAAAAATCACCTTTCTGAAATTACTGTCAATTACTAAATCTGGAAGAAACATTTTCACTGATACACTAATAAAAGAGTCATAGTAATTCCCAAACTTACTCCAGCTGCTTTAAAGAACATAAAGCTGACAATTATATTGTGTTGTCTCTAAGGTAAAAATCAACTTTCATACTGGACTAATCACATAAACTTAAATAAAATAATCATGGAGGAGATCCAATCGTGTTTGATCACCCAGCTGTTATAGATTTCACCTTTGTTACCCATTTCTCAATGCCCTGACTGCTGCAGCTTACCCACATGTTGGCCACCTGTGTTTCCACTGCTTTCCTTAGGAAATACCACTGGGAATATTTTTTTTTGAAGAAATGTCCTCTCTTTTTTCTTCCAGCTACAAGCCTCATACAAAAATCTCTTTTTTTGCTTATAGTTCATAAAAGACAAAATAATACCTGGTAAGGTGATGGTAAAAATAATGGTAAATATCCTTCTCCTGAGGGTTGATTCATCTTCCTTCACCTCCATCATCAAAATTAAATGTATAGTCATAAATTAGCCTTGTAATTATTCCTCATTACTCAGTCATTTCAGCCCCTTAATCATGAACTATTTCCAGCCCCTTCCATGAACAGCGACTAACTTCATTAAGGAGGTTTTTTTGTTGTTTGCTTCCCCCACTGGTTATTGACAGGAACAGTCTACACGCAGTATTTCAGCTGGAAAGTACTACACAGAGAAACCCAAAGAAACCTGATCAAGGACATGACACCTCTGTATAAACAGCTTTCAATCATGTTTTCTATAGTGTCACACTACAAGCTACTGCTCAATCTAATTTACTGCTGATCCCTTTTGGTCTCCCTTGGCAGTACTGTGACATCTATATTTTTATTTTTTTGTCTCTTATGTACCTTAGCGGTTTTTTGACAGACCTATTCTTACCTGTTTTTCCAAACTAAAGACACCAATTTATGAGATAGCTAAGGTGTTGCACACACGAGCACAAATCTCACCTCTCAGCCTGAACTCCAAGCAAATGCCACCACACTGTTCACATATGCTGACTGAAGTTTAATAAAATTTGCCATGATTCAGTCTTTCTGGCCACTTTTAAAGGTGGGCTAATTTGCAATTAGTACTCAAGGAAGGCAAATAACTGAGTTATTATTTTTATTCTCTTATTATTTGCCATGGTGTTACCACATTTTCTGAACAAGGTTCAGATAATTTAAGTTAGAAGTACAAGTCAGAATTACACCTGGAGGCTTAGGAGCCTGCTTAAGCTCTTCTTTCCTCACTGGCACATATTCTGTTTTTCATGGTCTGACAGTGTTTTATAATTCGTGTCATATTTTATTTTATTAGCTTGTTGGAAAAGAAGTTAATCTCAATTTACTAGAATTTTCCCCTTTACATTTTGCATTGGTCACCCACTGTCTTTCAGTCCCATTCTTCAAAATGTCAGTGAACTTGTCCTTCTAACAGTGAAAATGGGACTTTTCTCATCTTAAGAACTTTTATCCCGAACATAAAGACTCATGGCTCCATGAAATAGCAGTACCTTTACCATAAACAGTGAACCTACACAACAGGTTAGTGCAGCAAGTTAAGAATATCATATCCAACTGAAACCACAGGCGAAATATAGATCAGCAAAATGTAATTATCTGAACCGAAGCTCTTCCAGGACACCTGGGCATCTCCCGCTCTTAGACAGGCTGGCGTGGGATCATTAGTGACCACATGTAGTCAGAACCTCATTTTCTATCTCATCTGAAAGACGTGACCTCCAGCAGTACAATAGCCAACACACATGCTGGGGCACAAATTGAGAGACAGTCTATTAACGGAAATGTTGACAGTTCCTCTCATAGCACCTTGCTGTTTGTTGGGTGCCTCTTCCAGCATGACCCTGATTATGTGGCCACAGGTAAATAATTTACGTTCTGTATTGGATTTCTGGGCCTGTGCCTGCAGCAGCTTCTGACTGTTCTCTTAAAATAGCACCTCTTCCTTAAACACATTCCTTCTGCTTTGTGAGTTCTCTGACCCACACTGAAAGAAAATAGGAACCTGATCATTACGAAGAACCTTAAAGGAACTCCTGCCATGTAATGATATTTCATAAATTATTCTGCGTTCATATATATATGGCCAAAATTGCATGGTCTTGCTAGAACATAATCACCCATTTCAAAGCTGTCTTTAATCAATAGATAATCCATATTCCCACTCTTAGTGGATTCCACATCCACTGGCAAGCAAGTACTTAAAAATAAAAATTAAGGCTAGATTTTGTCAGTCATCATAGCCCTGTGAATTTCTGAGATCAGGCTATGACTGTACCAGTAACCCAGTTACTTGACAGATCATATGTTCCACAGTGTGTTGTTTAATTAGAGCTATTCAGGCTGTTATTTGCACTGGAAGAGAAAGAGAAAAATTAAAAAACAACCACAAAAAAAAAAGTCCATGCAATCCCCAAGGCAGGTTGAAAGGATTGAATGAAGCACGTATTTTCCCTTACACACTCCTGTGCTCCTGTGAATTTGATGCAGTTGTCAAACAATGTCACTTTGACACATGGTAGCACCGGATAATCAGATTACAATGAAAAACAATAAAAAGGAAATTGAGCTGGGTCATTCTTGACCCACTCTGTCATTCACTCTGGGGATCTTTCAAAGACATCTGATGACAGTGCAGCCAGAGGGTGATGTCCTTGAATAACTCAGCAGCTGCATCAAATAAAAGCCGGCTCTGCTTTCCTTCCATTGCAGTATTTTCCATGCAAATCTCATGTCTGCTGCATATTTGTCTTTCTCTGACCACTTCTCTCCCTTTTGTTAGCCTTAAAGAGGAAGAAAACTATAGATGTGAAAGTGCAAAAACATTCTCATCACTGGGAAAATGCGAGAGGATTTCATTTGCCTTAATAACTGGGTATCAGTCTTTAGGTTATTGGGCAAAATTCAAGATACCTTTTCTAACTCTGGACTTCATAAGGGATGTGTTTTTCTCTCAGCAGTACAAAGAATTGTTACTCTGCGGGAATGCAACCAAGGTGGGGTGTTTTGAAATTTTTCTTAAGAAGTGGAGTTGGGTTCTTTTTAAGTTGTCAATCAAATCTCATTCACAAACCTGGAATTTTTCAAGTAGTAATTCTTGGAGCCCCACACCTCTCACAAGTAACAGGTCTGAAAACCAACATCCAGCTATCTACACAAAACCCCACTCTGCTCCTACCTTCAGCTGCTTATGTGAAAGTCATCTTTATATCTGAGGTTTTTACACCANCAGGTCTCTGGGGTAATGCACAGTTGTTTCTTCTGTCCCACACCTGAATGCCTCAGAACTGCCTGTCTTAACCTCAGGTTGAAATTGCCTAAAGCAATTTGGGATGATCCTTGGATTTCCAGTATAGCCAACAGTTTGTCGAAAAGGCTAAACTGATAAAGCTCTGAATGATCTAGGATCACAGAACTGAAAAAAAAAGACAAAAAAATAAAAAAGAACATGTACTGTATTCCCCAGACAACACTAAATTGTTTTGTCTGCTCTATGATCTTAAGGTTTTCTTTTTCTAGTTTGAACTAGTTAAATCAACACTGCTCTCCCCTTCCTTATTATATTTAATTACTGAAAAATTATATACATTTTTTTCCCATTCTCCCTGTCATCAATGTTTCCTCCTCTGTCACCTTAACCTTCATTGCAACTCTTTTTGTCACTTTAACATTCTTACTTCTAGGTGATCTGTAAGGCATGCCAGGTGTCCCACCATCTCTTCTCTTGTTTCTAAACACCTTTTATTCCATTCATATAGATGTTCACAGTTGATTCCATACCCATTGTCTCTGCTTTCTCTGACAAGAGTTTGTTGACCATGACTCCATTAATAACAAATAATATGTCTCCACATAGGCACTTAACACCTAGCTATGACACCAGAAAATATATAAAGCATAGATCTAAACCTCTGTGTCTTGCTAATCACATGACTGAACAAAGAGAAGCTGAGTGGCTGTTCCATCAAAGCTTTACTTCCTAGGTTTACAGATAAGCATGCCCAATATTTGCAGATGTTACAGCTGACTGACAGTTTTCAAAGGAAAATACTTTTCTGGAAAATATCTATTTCTCACTTCAATACTTTAGTAAGATTTTTCATTTAATAAATTATCAGTTTTTGTTTGCATCTTAATTATTTTTTTCTAGATCATTCTGGCAAGTACAGAACTTATGTTTTTCTGGCAAAGATGACTTCCAAGTCCCCACTGTTTCCTACCCAATTCTTTTGTGCACTTCATAAAGGCAGCTCTTCCATGCATAGCATACCATGGAGATGCTTCAAGTGAGCCTTTTCTATTTAAAGATTACTGAGGGAAAAATGCTGGTGACACCAGGAAGGATTTAGTAGCCTCTGGAGTGCCTTAACCACATTTTAATTCTTGTTCAAATTGGAATCAAATAAAATTTTTCAGGAGTTCGGTATTTGGACAAGCTTCACAAATTTCTAATTTTCTCTTTCTCAGCTTATTTAATGAGGGCATCTTTAAACATAATTGATAACTAACTTTCAGTTGGATCACTTCAACAATAAAACACAAACTGTAGATCACTAGAGTCTGGCTCTCCTTCATGGAGAGATGTCAGTCATATCGGAATGCAACCAGGACTTGCATATGAAGTTCTGCCTTATGCTCAGCCTGCATCCTGACAAAAGGATAGTTTCTGACCAATGTTAGATCTGCTCAGAGGCACTTGTAAAAGTTGGTACTGGATAGGTCAGGGACTATCCAGAAGGTCCTTGACAAGCTTGAGGAGTGGGCCCATGCAAAGCTCATGAAGTTCAACAATGAGGAGCAAAAAGTTCTGCACCTGGGTCAGAGGAATCCCCAATATCAATACAGACTGTGGGATGAATGGATCAAGAAAAGCCCTGAGGAGAAGGACTTGGAGATACTGGTGGCTAAAAAATTGAACGTGAGCTGGCAATTTGACCTTGTAGCCCAACAAGCCAATTGTATCCTGGGCTGCATCAGAAGAAGTGTGGCCAGCAGGTCAAGGAAGGTGATTCTACCCTTCTACTCTTATGAGACTCCACCTGGAGTGCTGCATCCAGTTCTGAGGTCCCCAGTACAAGAAAGACACGGACCTGTCAGAGCAGGTTCAGAAGGCGGCCATGAAAATGATCAGAAGACTGGAACACTTCATCTATGAGGAAAGGCTGAGAGAGTTGGGGTTATTCAGACTGGAGAAGGGAAGGTTCAAGGGAGACCTTACTGCAGCTTTTCGATATACAAAGGGGACTTATAAGAATGATGGAGAGAAACTTTTTACCAAGTCCTGTAATGACAGGACAAGGGGCATCAATTTTAAACTGGAGGAGGATATGTTTAGATTAGGAATAAGGAAAACATTTTTATGGTGAAGGTGGTGAGACACTGAAACAGATTGCTCAGAGGACTTGTGGGCTGCTGGTATTGGATTTGCATGGCAAGGTTTTGGGAACAGGAGGGCTACAGGGGCTTCTGTGAGAAGCTTCTAGAAACTTCCCCTGTGTCTGAAAAAGCCAATGCCAGCTGGCTCCAAGATGGACCCACCACTGGCCGAGGCCAAGCCCATCTACAATGGTGGTAGCGCCTCTGGGACAACATATTTAAGAAAAAAAAAAAACAAACAGGGGGACAAACTGCAGCAGGAGTGAGGAGTGAGAATATGTGAGAGGAACAACCCTACAAACACCAAGGTCAGTGAAGAAGGAAGGGGAGGAGGTGACTGATTTCCCCAAGTCAAGTCTGTTTTGCCCATGATGGTAATTGGTGAGTGATCTCTCCCTGTCCTTATCTCAACCCATGAGCTTTTTGTTATATTTTCTCTCCTCTGTCCAATTGAGAAAGAGAGTGATAGAGCAGCTGTGGTAGGGACCTGGCATCCAGCCAGGGTCAACCCACCACAATCATTGGAAGATTTCAAGGTCAGGTTGGATCGCGCTTTGAGTAACCTAGTGTGAACTGTTCTATGATTCTATGACTAGTCTCTCTACTCTAACTAGTCTAAAGGCTTCTACAGTTGATAAGATTAATTCATTTTCACATGTAGTCACCAAACACATGACATAACTTCTTTATGCTGTAGTGTTTGGTTGCTCTCCTCAGAATTTCTCTGTCCTAGCCCTAGTTACCATATATCCTTGTGCATTTGTGTTTCTTCAGCCATTTTCCACTGCACACCCTAAAGAGCTCAAATTATCTCCTTTGCCTTCTCCTGTTACTTGCACTTAACATGCTGTTACACAGAAGTTTGAATGCAATTAATTTTTTATTCCTATTCACCTGCAAGTAACAATAATCCTTTTCAGTCATCTTTTAAAGTTTTTTTTCCTTGCTTTTCTCTGCCACATAAACACCAGTCCTAGTACTTGCACACCTGAAAACAACTAGTGCTTTATGAGAATTATAATGAAAAAGGGAAGTAATTTTATGCTTTGTGGTACTTTCACATCTTTTTTTTTTTTTTTTTCCCCTCATAAATTGGTTCAGAAAGTAATCAAAATAAATTAATGCATAAACCCATTCACACACATTCAAAAAGGAATTCAGGAAAGTTTAAAGTAAAATTAATCCCATGTGTCAGAACTGTATGATGGTTGACCTAATAGGTTCTAGTGTTTCCTAGGAAGCGTTTATCTTTTATATGCAAATCTACAGGAACATGCATTGCTGACCAAATAAACTTTTGAAGCTACTATCAAGTCAATGAGTACTTAGGAACTCTTCACCATGCACATGATTGACAAAGCAGACAATAACAGCTTCTTTGGAACACTATTATCTATTATGCCAAGGGATCTTGGTGCTCATACATGCATGTTACCTTTTTAATTTGCTCATAAATTTATATGCTATCTTTTCTTATATATTTGTTTTTCTTTTCAATAATTTAATAACTCAATCCTCTTTCATTGTTTCTTGTAAACTATCAACAGAGGAATGGCTTGATACAACTCCATTTAAAAAAAAAATAAAACCTCTCAGAAATAATGACAACTCACTTTTTTACAGCAAAATCAATATATTTTAAAGTAGGTCCTCCAAGAGGCCCAGAGATGATTAGATGAATAGTGTTATATGTCAACATCACAAATTATCCAAGTATACACTCAAAGTATTCAACATGCTAAGTCAGAGGTGTCAAAGGCATTATTTGTTGCTTATGTAGAATCCTGAAAGGTTTATGTTCATTTGCTTTTTGCTGCAAACAGTGTAACTTGTTGCATTAAGAAGAAGGTCTTGCCATCAGACTGTGACTGTTCAGCAAAGAACTGTCTGCTTTCTCTCAGCTGCTTCATGCTGGGCCAGATGGAAGGACTGAAGAGAGGAAACTTCCTCCTCTTCATAAAGAGAATAGAAGACGCCCAGGTGGGGGAGGGTCTCTGGAAGGTAGAGTTTGGGAAAAAATAGTAAGGAGGAAGATGACAGTATGAACAGAGATCAGGAGTTCCTGACAGGACCAGGCTTCAGATGGGCTGAAAATAAGATGTTCTTCCTAAGGCTGCAGAGGGAATTGTTAAGACATTATTCCAAGAGCTAAGCTCCAGAAAGCTGCTGTTTTGAGAACAAGCCTGAATAGAAAAACCCACTTTTCATCATTTGTGCATGGGCACAAAATGAAATACAAGAAACTGCTTAAACACATGAAAAAGCTTTTTTTTATTGTACGGGTGATTGACCATTGGAACAGATTCCCCAGCAAGGTTGTGGGCTCTTCATCGTTGGAGACAAACAAAGCCTGACTGCACATGGACCCAGGCAACCCACTCTAGCTGAGCATGCTTTGAGCATGGGTTGGGACTGGATGATCTCCAGAGGTGCCCTCCACCCTCCACTATTCTGTGATTCTGTGATTAGCGCAGCAAAATGAGGCGAAATGTTTTCCCTTGAATATTAACCAGTCCCTGTCCTATTTTCTCTATGTCAAGGATTTGTGGCTAGTTTATGTTCCAGTAATACTTAGTTTTAGAGATTCACAGCCCTCTTGGGAACAGTTATGCTAACTTATGAAGATCTTATACTACTGTTTAGAATATTTTTGTTAAATTTTGCTTCAAGGTTATGCAGATCTGTTTTAAAGACCTCTTTTCTCATTTTAAATATTTTTTGTACAGTGCAGCTGTATATTCTAGGATTGTAATGGCAAAGAGCAACAGATCTTTAAATGCATCAATGTTATCTGGCACCTATAATTAGCTATCACAGGGAGCTAACAGCATTATCATTACTCTAATTAATAAACTATGTTTTCCTACCTGAGCCCACAATGTCCATTTGCCAATGCCAGTGCTGCTAATCTGTGACAGCCACCCTAGTGTTCTTTCAATATCTGTTGTAATAAGGCTCTCCACTGAAGCCTGCTGTGATTGTTGGCATGCATTATAATGCCAGCTTAATTACTAAACTACTAAAATGTACATGCTTATATATGCTTACAACACTGAAGTGTTTCCTTTAGGTAGCTGATAGCAACATAAACCAAATGCTTAATATGTACTACCAAGAGAAAGGGAGGAGGAAATTTCAAGTTCTCCTTTCAGTCACTTTTTAGCATTTGATGGTGTGGTATTTCACATTATGAGCTCTAATTTTGGAGTAGATGAGACACTTTTTCAAGATAAATGAATACCTCACTTAGGAATTGCTGTTACAAGTCCCCTTCTTTCTTCTCCATTTCCACATTTCCACATTTCAGTGATAGATTTATCAATGGACAAATGCAGGTAGGAAAGTCAGATGCTACCAGTTGTTCATTTTGTCATTAATACGTTAGAAACAAAACAAAGAACACTTTACAGGTAATGATGGGGTATTCACACATGCCCAGGAGTTCAACTTTAGATAATCAACCAAAGTCAAGAAAAATGGTCACTGTTCTATGCAGCTCACTTTTTTTCCAGCAGTATCATGCCATTAACATGCTATGGGGAGGTGCAGAGTGACTAATCATTCCAAAGAGGATGGGTACATTGACTTGTACCTTAACCCTGATGTATTTCTAATACTCTTTTGCCTCATAAATGTACTCCTAAGCAACTTCTTGTACAGATTTATAACTTTCAGGATGAAAAGATATAAACAGCTATATGTAAAGTGGTGGAAAAACATCACCTTTGTCTGAAAAAAAAAAAGTTGAGAGCTTAATCATATGATGTAAATGAAGACCTTGCATGATGGTGTATTAAATGAGTAAATTCCTTAACTGATGTACTTTAACTGTAAACAACAAAACTAACAAATGTTGTATGTTCTTCAGCAACATATTACAGTTAAGGCACTGAAAAAAGTCTTGTTGAATGCCTGACCTGTGGATTTGGCATAACAAAAAGAAGGGAAAAAACCCCGTAAGAGACCTTGCAGAGAATTTCTTTAAATCCTACTCTACATAGTTTTGTTGTTTTATTTTGACAGAATGGCTATCAGAATTTCCTTTTCAATTCAGAAAATGAAAACTATATGTACAATTGATCAAAGTTTCAACTCAGCACTTAATAATTCTGTCAGTGATTTCCTTGTTTACTAGATCCTCTCAGATGCTTTCAAATTTGCTTGGTTTATCTTTTTTCCTCCCCTTAGCCTCCTAATACAATACAGAGTAATTTAGCTTATTTCATCTAATAATTTTTCAGTTATTTACTCATGAGCAGACCCTAATTGCAACTGGAGTAGCTGTCCCATAAAACTGTGAATGCTACTACTTATAAATGTACTTTTTAATTGCACTATCACTATATTGGAAACTCACTCTTTCCATTTGTGTTAGACAAATTTCAAAATTTAAGTGCAACGTTATGTGCTGAATTTCAAACTGCTTCATCTCAGCAAAACCATGTTTGGTAAAATAACTTAAAGAAACGTAATGGCAGACTGAGCATAAATTTAGCCTTACACCTTTACTATTAAATTCCCATTTGCTTCACTGGAAATTCTGATGAATCATAGTAACACTGAAAAACCACCAGCTAACATCCACCAGTTCCCAATTATGCACAGACAACTAAACCCAGAGATTAAAAACACAAACAAAATTGCTTTCTTCACCTCTGAATGCTCAAATGCTGAAAAGCATTAGTCAAGTATGTTTGTTAATAAGACATTAATAAATCTGAACACTGTCAAAACATTCAAAAATGAGATCTGTTTTCTTTCTTCTGAATACTCTCTTATTCTAAGAAAAGAAACTGAACTTTAGGCAATCATTTTATTATAGGTTTCATAAAAACAAATACATCTTGATTACTTTGAAACAACCACCTAATTCATGTAATACTGCAGTTTCTACCTTCAAAGAGTACCATCTGGTGTTAAAAATCCAATACTGCAAAGTATTTATTACCAGTCAGACAGAGTAGGACAATGAAAAATAAAAAAATAAACCTTCGAACAACTTCCCCCCACCCCTCATTTCTTCCTGGGCTCAACTTCACTCCTGATTTCTCTGCCTCCACCCCTGCCAGCGGTGCAGGGGTCAGGGAATCAGGGCTGTGGTCGGTTCATCACAAGTCATCTCTGCCGCTCCTTCCTCCTCAGGAGAGGACTCCTCGCACTCTTCCTCTGCTCCAGCATAGGGTCCCTCCCATGGGAGACAGTCCTCCACAAGCTTCTCCAACATGAGTCCTTCCCACAGGCTGCAATTCTTCACAAACTGCTCCAGTGTGGGTCCCTTCCACAGGGTGCAGTCCTTCAGAGGCAGACTGCTCCAGCGTGTGTCCCCCTTCTGGGTCACAAGTCCTGCCAGAAAACCTGCTCCAGCGTGGGCTCCTTTCTATCCATATGCCCACAGGTCCTGCCAAGAGCCTGTTCCAGTGTGGGGTTCCCATGGGGTCATAGCTTCCTTTCGGTATCTGCCTGCTCTGGCATGGGGTCCTCCACAGGCCGGAGGTGGATATCTGCTTCACTGTGGACCTCCATGGGCTGCAGGGGGACAGCCTGCCTCACCATGGTCTTAACCATGGTCTGCAGGGAAATCTCTGCTCTAGTGCCTGGATCATCTCCTCCCCCTCCTTCTTCACTGACCTTGGTGTCTGCAGAGTTGTTCCTCTCACATATTGTCAATCCTTACTCCATCTGCAGTTTGTGTCCTTGGCTGTTTTTTTTTCTCCTTCTTAATGTTATCCCAGAGGCACTACCACCGTTGCTGATGGTCTCAGCCTTGGCCAGCAGTGGGTCCATCTTGGAGGCAGCTGGCATTGGCTCTATAGGGTAAGCTATAGGGAAGATATTAGTAGCTTCTCACAGAAGCCACCCCTGTAATCTCCCCCCCACACACAAAACCTTGCCACGCAAACCTAATAGACTTTATCAACCACTAGAATTAGTTGGTTGCTCTGTCCTGTCCAGTTAGGAGTTCTGAGACCAGCCTTGCTCTTGCTTTTAACAGAATATGCATACATGGATGACACATCTCACTAACTACTTGCCTACTTTTTTTCTTCGGTTAGATAATGAGGACTTCTAAGGCATGTGTGTATGAGTAAATTATTTTTTTCCACTGAAAAAGAAAGGTACCTAGGATTCTAGCTCAGGTAGAGATGTCTGCAACAGTAGCCTCTATATTTACTACCCGTGCTGTCACTGAATCATTAGGCCCCCAGTTTTTCTTCAGTTTGTTACCTTTCAAGTCGGGTATAACAGATGGTATTATTCTTTGTCTGTGTTATGTTCCTGTTCTATTCCTGTTGATATGCACACTTATGAATGAATTCAGCCTGTCAGGCTTGCAGAACACTCTGCAAAGAACATGACTATTGCAAATAGGTAATGATACACATTGGCATTCATTTATCTCAAAGCAGTCATAGTGCGTTCAGCTAATGTGTACATACACACCAAATTAATAGGCAGCTTGCCACACATCAATCAAAATGTTAATATATTGTTCCCTCTCAACTATTCCACTCTCCCACAAATCTGTTCCCTCACTTATATCAACTCATGGCACATTTACATCATGGAAATGCATTTAAAAGTTAACTTAGTGTTTGAAGACCTGTGTTGTGCTAAAGTCATTTTACTGCATGTTATGATTAGTTTTTTCTAATTCTTAGGACCTGCTCGGCAAGTAATCCTTTTGCTGTGCAGTAAGGACCAATGCTTGTTTGAAAGGCAACTCTCTGTTCAACAGTATAACCATGTTTTGTTTATGAACATACTCCTTCTAAATATTTTATTTCTTTTGCAGTTAGTTGAGAAAACAGATACAGTTATACAGAACATGCCTTCCCTAAAGGCATGTACTGAATAACCAAAGCTCCAGTTGTTGTTGAACTGCTTTCTGCAGTTCTAGGAGGAGGACTGTGTTGCTGATCTACCTTCTACTTTCCCCTACTATTTCTTAGTAGCTTTCCCAGGAGGGAACTAGTGCTCGAAGAATTATTAAATATTTCTTTTTCCCTCTCTGTCTTTCACATGTCCCTGCTCAGCAGGAATTATTTTTTTTTTCCTGACCAAATGATGAGTCTAAGTTTTTTCTCTTACATCCTCCTGTTCACCATCCCTAATACTTATCTCTTCCATGAGAAAAGTACACAAATATGCATCATGTTGGCTATAAAGGATTTAAGTACAAGACTCTTATTCGTCCTCGTGGTCTTGCAGGAAAATTCAAGTGCTGGAGTGGTTTTGATTTTGCTCCAAATACTTCTGAAAGGCTGTTTGGCCATCTGGCATAACATCACCCCAAGACTCAGGAGATATCTAAATGGATTTAGCTAATCAGGTACAGATTTATACAACTGAGTTATCACCTCTTTATAGTCCCCAGAGACAAATGGGCAATTCCGTGGTAAAAATAACCTTATCTCTCTAAAGCAGAAATTTAAAAATCTCTTCATTGACTGTGGAGACCTACAAGAACAGGCAACAGAGGGTAACTCACATATAGTCACAACTTTGTAATATAAATCCCAAAACTACTATATTTTCTTAGTTTTGCCTTTAGTAAGATGTTAATAAATAAGTGTTTCCCCTCTAAACTTAGAACAGAACAGAACAGAACAGAATTGAATAGAATAGAATAGAATCATTAAGGTTGGAAAAGACCTCTGAGACCATCTAGTCCAACTGTCAACCCAACACCACCATGCCTACTAAACCATGTCCTGGAGTGCCACATCTACATGTTTTTTGAATACCTCCAGGGATGGGGACTCCACCACCTCCCTGGGCAGCCTGTTCCAATGCCTCACCACTCTTGCAGGAAAGACATTTTTCTTAATATCCAATCTAAACCTCCCCTGGCACAACTTGAGGCCATTTCCTCTCATCCTATCACTTGTTACTTGGGAGAAGAGACCAACACCTTCCTCACTACACCCTCCTGTCAGGAAATTGTAGAGAGCAATAAGGTCTCCCCTCAGCCTCCTTTTTGCCAGGCTAAACAACCCCAGTTCCCTCAGNAGCTTCTCCGGAGAATGCTGTGGGAGACAGTGTCAAAAGCTTTACTAAAGTCCAGGTAGATAACATCCACTGCTTTTTCCTCATCCACTAGGCAGGTCACCTGGTCATAGAAGGAGTCATGTTTGGTCAAGCAGGACCTGCCTTTCATGAAGCCATGCTGGCTGAGCCTGATCCTCTGGTTCTACATGCCTGTTGAGCACACTCAAGATGAACCGCTCCATAATCTTCCCTGGCACCAAGGTCAGGCTGACAGGCTTGTAGTTCCCTGGATCCTCCTTCTAGCCCTTCCTGTACGTGGGTGTCACACTGATAAGCTCCAGTCATCTGAGACCTCCCCTGTTAACCAGAACTGCTGATAAATGATGGAGAGTGGCTTGGCAAGCTCAGCACTCTCAGATGGATGGCATCAGGCCCCATAGACTTGTGAGTGTCCAGGTGGTGTAGCAGGTCATTAGCTGCTTCCTCCTGGATTATGGGGGATTTATCCTGCTCTCTGTCCCTGTCTTTCAGCTCAGGGGACTGAATACCATGGGGAAAACTGGTCTCACTGTTAAAGACTGAGGCAAAGAAGGCATTAAGTACCTCGGACTTTTCCTCATCCTTGGTGGCAACATTCTCTCCTGCTCTACATCCAATAAAGGATGTAGAGTCACCTTGGCTCTCCTTTTGTTATTAATGTATTTGTAAAAACATTTTTATTATCTATCTAATTTGCTCTCTGCTTGTCCCAACGAGATCCCTGTACTCTTCTTCTGAGTTGCCTGCCCCTTCTTCAAAAGGTAGTAAACTCTCCTTTTTTTTCTGAGTCCCAGCAAAAGCTTCCTGCCCATGCAAACGCCCTTCTGACACGCTATGCCCTGTTCGCCGTGCTCCCTGGGGGCTGCTCTTGTACGTGAGGGGTTTGGCCGCTGTCACTCCTGTCCCTGCCCACCCTAAGTTGGAGCTGCCACTCATCAGCAGCTCATCTCACTCTTTCCCATTTTGGGGGGGCTGGGGGTGCCCTTTCTCTCCGTGCACTTTTGCCTTCACTATCTTGCCACCTTAGGAAAGGTCCCCAGATGCGATCCTCCTCTCCAGAGCCCTTCTCCTGGTGGCTTTGCCAAAATGGAAGGTACGCTTTTTGCCCTGTAATTTGTAGCGCCATTTTTGCTCTGACTTTTCAACAGCACCTTCAGTGCCCTTAATCTAGCCATGCCTTGAGGAACAGTATATACTTTGTTTATAATTACTATTTCTTTAATTTACTTTAACAAGGGTCCTATGTTTCTTTACTTGATTCTGCTGTTACAGCATACTTCATTCTGGTGGTAGGCAAGTTTTGTGCATCCTCCTGGATCAAAAGTCTTTTCTGTGGTCAGATTCTCTTGCAAGGAGTTGAATGACTTGGCATGTCTTCTTTGATTATTTTCTTCCTGTAGCATTAATAGGGTACAGTTTCAGCCGTGGTTAGTTCCCCAGGCCTTATCCTAAGACAAATGCCAAAATAATAATAGAACAGCTTCTTACGTCACTTTTCTTCATCTCTACTAATATGTCATCCAAAACCATGGGTTTTTCTCCCCTTGCTTATCCCTCTTAATTTTTCTCTATTATTTACCTTATGACTAAATACTTAATTAATTCTGGGTACATTGTGTTTACACATTGTTTTGTTTCATGCTGCCTTCTGTCTAGTTCTGCTGGGTGAAGCACTTGGGGACAAGAGCTTCTATCAGAATCCATTGTTTAGAAAAAAGCTGTGTTGTGCTGGTGCAATATACAGCTTGAAAAATATAGTATTCTACAGACGTTATACGCATACCAGGAAAACAGAGGTGTAGGCAGAGGTTAGCAAAAAACAAAAATACATAGGAGTGTGCTTGTTGCAGGGAAGAGCAGGAAGCTGAAAAAACCTTAGGTCTCTTGCTTATTTTTTAGGCCATTAACTAAAATAAGATTTTTAAAGAGCATTTTAATGTGACTGAACATGTTCAAGGTTCTAAATAAGACTCCTTTTTTTACTAACTTTTAACCTTTAATAATTTTGTCAAGGTTTTCTATGACATGACAACTGTTCCCCCCTACCTTTTCAGATGCTTCTCCATTTCTGTGTTTGCTCATGATTGCACCACTGACCTTTAAAAAGAGCTGGACTACAGGAATGCATTAACAGCTTATGTAGAGATGTACTGTCATTCAATTGTATGCATTCTAGTTCTTCAGGAAGCCATGTGTAATGAAATATGTGATGGATAAATATTGCTGATGGTACAGTTTAAAGAATTCTCTCCTCTTTCATGCCCCGTCTGTTTCCCGCCTCATCTCTTTCCCCTTATAAAAATGCAAAGAAGGAAAATCTTTAGTAGGATATCATTCTGTCACCACTGAGAGGAGAGAAGTTTGACACAAGGCTGATTTCTTTACAGTCAGAAGTCCAGCTGCCTGGTCTGACCTTCTGAGCTAAATATGAGCAATGACCCATGAAGAGGATGAGGTCCCCATGCTCAGGTCTCCAGAAGGAAGCTTTGTTTGGGAGAAACAGAGCAGGACTAAGCTTCACAAAACCTGGGTTCCCTTCTTGCCACTGGAAGGTAGTGTAACCTCAACATTTTTGCTTGCACTCCATTTATACTGTAAATCCTTTTATACAGGCAGTAGTCCTTTATAGCCTTTCCACTATGCATGTTTGGGTGATACTTCTGCGAGACTACTAGCAGTATGACAATTCAAATGATAACTGAAAAGAGCAAATATATTTCAGTCTTATTTTCTCTTTAAAATCTCAAAAGCCTCAAGGGGTGGTTAACTATCATTTTTATTTGTTCTTTAGAGAGTGTTCAGATTGATAACTGCCATACTGACATGTGTCATTACAGAAAACTAACATGACAGTTAATTAGCTTTGTGAACCTCTCCCAAGTTTTTCACCATTTAAAGCTATTTGTGTATTTCATGTTTCGCACTTGGAGCCTGGAGATATTTGCCTGAAGCGTTTGGGGAGTTGGAAGCTGAGGAAAAACTAAACTTGTAACCAAATGTCAGCAGGTTTAGTCTTTTTTCATCATTGCTGTTTGACTGTAGCTGTAGGTAGGAAGAAAGAAATCAAGGATGAGATAGAGTGTGCAGGTGGCCTACTGCAACAACAGCCTGTAAACAATGAGATTACTCATAGCTTTCGTGCTGTCATTAGGGTGGGTTGAACAAGGTGTTTTGAGGAAATTGGTCAAAATCAGAACAAAATGCATGATTGTACCTTCCAAGGGACAGAACTGAAACCTATCTGTCCCATAGCCTGAGCAATTTCAAGTAGTACAGGAGTGTTCATATAAAGAAATACAGTGGGGCAGGGAAAAGAGAAAGGGCAGGTTTTGCTGAAGAATATCACAATCAAGAGAAGTTGCCTGAAGCAAAGAGACAGTCTTTCAGACAGTAGCAGACAGTATTTGTGGCTGAGTTACCACAGCAGAGCATAAAGTGCTGTTGGGTATTAGGAAATGTGTAAATCAGAATGGAAACAGGCAGCTTGAGGGATGAGAGATAACTACAGCTTAAAATGTGAATAGCTAAAAAGAAAACTTTCAGGGAGACTGTTTTTGTAGGGCACTCACAGACTGCCTGTGCTGGTATATTAAAGATCAGGGCACAGACTTAAGCACCGATATGTTATTGCATGTACCCAGGTCTATTTTTATTTAAGGACAGAGGGGATAGCCAGCATGTTCAGAGTAATGAGTAATATTTCTAATGGTGATCTGGAAAAGGATTAGAAAATCATTTCAATCAGAATTTTCAAATATTAAAATGAGAAAGGACCAGTCACCTATGTGGAGGAATTGGGATGATTTGATAAATCAAATATCACTATTTCAATTTATCTGAACTGAAGAAGGTCCTAGTGCTAAGAGGAAGACACACAAGCCATATTTGCCAAAAAAGTAATTAAGTTGTGGAAGACAATGACTGGTATCTAAGAAACTAATGTGCTTTCCTTCTGTGTTGCTGTAAGAATCAGGCCTAATGTGTTTCTTGGAAATATGAACAGGATTTGACACAAAGATTTTTTATTGTAAGAATCAGTAATATCAAAGGAAACTTTGCTGATGAAGCTCTTCAAAGAAGTATCCTAATTTGATAAAATAATTCTTCTTTTTCCTTTGCACACTGAGGTCAAAATATGTTTTTGCACAGCTAGCTTGTGAATAATCAAAGTTAGAGCTATTCCACACACTGATTTCTATGGTAAATGTCCGTCGGTCAAACATCAGGGGATTTTTCAGTAAAACATGCAAGATTTAGCATTGATATACTGCACTGAGCTGATGGAGAGAAGGAGTTCATCTTGGAGAATTCTGTCACAGCAGTAGTTCTTGGTAAAACGATATGAGAAAATCAATGCATGGGAATAAATATGAAACATTAACAAGTTGAAAAGCAATGTGTTTATGGATAATATTAGGACTCAGGACACAGAAAGATGTGTATTCCTTTTTTCCTTTACAAAGGGAGAATGCAGAAACAGCAGAATGATTGTAACCTATCCAACCAAAAGAAAGTGGAAGCAAAAGGAGAGGCCAAAAAATAGTTAAATCATGTCTCAGTTACCAGCAAACAAAATACAGCAAACTGTAGCTTGGATTTTACACTCATTGTTGGCAGTTAATTAGTTTCTGATGAGCTGGGGTCTTAGTCTGAGAGCAGTTTTATAACATACTGAGTTAAGAAAACTCGAGCGTCAGAGTCTAGTGAATACCATTGAAAAAACTGGCTTTAACTTCTTGGTGCCCTGTCCATTTCCACCAGAGCTTCCCAGCCCTGCGCAAAATCTTTATGAGTCTTATTTCATCCCTGCATCAAGCAGAAGCAGCACAACAACTAGCGTCAAGCCCAGCACCACAGCATGCCAGTGCAGGAAGCATACACTAGAGCAGAACGTATGCTGCATTTGCAGAGTAGCCCTCAACGGGGATTTCCCTGGTTATCCCCAAAAGTTGCAGAGAGGCATGCAGCAATTCAAGCTGAACACAAAAAGCAGCACACAGCAGCCCTGACTTTCAGCTCCTCTGTGATTTCATTCATGAGACTAGTGGTGAGAAATTAGTGCAAAACTATGTGCTCCAACTCTTCTTTTCACACTGGAGCTGTTTGAAGTAGATTTTTTTTTTTTTTTTTTGTGCTGGTAATACATGCTCGGTGAATGTGTTGCAGAGGTCTTGTGCATTAGTGTACCTATGCAGTGGTGGTCAGTGAGGATTTTACCTGCTATCCTTCAAGCACATGGAGGTGGTTCTGCGGCAGCTTGGCTGAACATAAAAAGGGATGTTACAAACCCTTTTATAAAAGTTATGAATTTTTTTGTGTGTCTATGTTTTCCAAAACTTACTAGCAAGACGAGAACACTTAGTTCTTACTACCTTCCTAATGGATAACCTATACTGCTCTCTTCATTGCTGTCCCTACTAACTAAAGAACAGTAATGCTGATGCTGTGCAGAATTGACACTGTCAATACACTGTTTTATTGCTAAGTATTAATGATGCCTGTAACCTTCCTAACTAATCACATGAGTCTGTAACCATAAATAGCATTAGGTCTTTTTTCTGCCACAGTGTTATTTATAAAATGCTTCTGAATTTTCTTTCCTTCCAAACTTTGCTGTTTTGGGACAACTAACCTCTTCCTATATATGAGTATAGTTTCACTGAGTTTATTGGAATTCCACCAAAACCTGTCATCAGAGAATCTGGCTATGCATTTGGCTTTCATTCAGTCTGTCTAGGCAGTCTGGCTTTCATTGACTCTAGCTCATTTTATGTAGGGCTTTGGCATTAACATGGTTAATCATTTACACCTTATCCCCTTGAAACCCTCTGCTGGTTTCTCAAAGCTTTAATTATATGACTCCTGGACTGTGATAGGTATGGTATTTTATGCTTAGCATCTCTAAAAATGTTATGAACTCAATAGTGTGAGATCAAATAATTCAGTATTTAAACAGACTTCATTAGTCAATTGCCCAATAAAGATGCGGATTTACATTTATGCTGGAACATGATCTACAAATGCAGAATTACCTGTATGCATAACAGATGATTAAAACCATTAGAGAAAAATAAAGGTAAAATACTTTCTTCATAAGTTTTAGATCAGAAATCGTTGTGAGAAAAGAGAAAGAACTGGGATGAGATTGTGCATTTCAAAAAGCTTTAAAATAAACTAGAATATGCTAATGATAACAAAGAATAAGTCACCTGATTAAGGTTGCTTCCATGCACTAAACAGATATCCAAGGGTGTCTTTGTATCAATTCCACCAGATTATTTAACAGTTTCTACACAAGTAAAAACACAGCCCAAGATAAACCAAACTGCTCTCTGCTTTTCCTGTGGTCTCCTTGGAATCACATCAAAGCAAACTTTTCTTTTGCCACCTTTTGGATATGAGCAACAAAGTACTATTTTTCTTTTTTTTTTTTTCTTTTTAACCTCATGCAATCTGTTCCTTTTAAATGACCCTTTCTTGGAAATATGTTTTATTAAATAAGTTGGAAGTTAATTGCAGTCATTATAATCTCCTTAGATTCTTAATAGTTTAATTTATGTTTGTGCATGCAGCTGTTGGGATTGACTGAAAAGGTACAAACCCACACGGCCTTACACAGCATTCTCTTGATTAAGAACCGATGTCTCCTAAAGTAACAATAATGGATGAAGCTGAGGGCATCTATGGAGAAAAGGCCATATGCCTGAGATGCAGGCAATGCTCAGAAGACACCAGAAAGGTTTCTAAAGTAATGAAGGAACAGCTTTATTGGCAAGTAATTACTTAAGAGAGATGAAAACAAATTCATGCTACTGAAGCAAATCAGTCACTCGTGTGACTAAGTAGGTGCAGCAGACATGCCATCTTTTCTTATGCTTTTTAACAGGAAGGAAAAAAAAAAGTCCTTTACACAGTGACAAATCACTATGAAGCATAGAAAAGATAAAAGAAAAAGTAGCGAGCAGCAGCATATGCAGTGTAATTAGGAAAAGTTCACGTTGTACAGATAGTAAGCCAAATTCTACCCTTAGTGACAGGCATGAAACTCCTCTGGAGGGTAGCCAAGAGTAGAATTTAATACCTCCAACCTGTACCTCATGTCTCAGTCTGCAATACTGCTTAGTCATGCTAATTTTTCCCGAAACATTTTTGTCTTTTAAATGAAACTACTCTTGGACCCTGCATTCTGGATTCCACTTTCTACTGTTTCCTTGTTATCCGACATCCTGCTTTCTATCCAAAAGCTCTCCAGATTTCTTTGCCTTTTCATGCTCTTGAGAGACCTAAACAATAAATTCACATTAATTACAATGGGTTAATAGTATTTATTTAAATATCTCAAGGCCTAAGCGCTACTGAAGTGAAAGTGTGTCAAGTACACACTTGTGTACTTGTGTGTTCTTACACAGAGGAGATCTGGATCAAAACACTTGCTTGACTCTTTCTGTCTTCCCTCAGTTACTTTAAAGCTCTTAATGTTTTGAGTCAGATTTTCTCCTACAGTAAACTGATGGGATCTCCTACAGTCATCCCGAGTTACAGAAACATACTTTGTTGTGATTCTAGTGTCATTTTCATTTTGTTTATTATTGTGAAAATGGGATAGTCAGTCAAAAAAAAAATAATTATAGTCTATAAGACTTTGAAAATCACTTTACTTTACATTTCTATGTATTTCCTTAGGAGCATAAAATAATCCCAGCTGAGGTCACAGTGCAGAGGGAGAGGCAAAGAAAAGCAGTGAAATTAGACATTCCTCACTGGCCAGATTAGCTCAAACTGTGCTGCTTCACTTGCGTGCCAGGCTTGTTAGCCCTTCTTTCTGCAAATACCACCTTTTGATTTTTATCGTTAGCCCTCAGGACTCATCCCTGCTCAAAGACCTTTTCTGAAATGCTGTCCCTGGCTGCACTAACATTCTTTTCTGATAACACAGTAAATCTTTTCAACCTCTCCCACTTCTTTTCTTGACAGTCTTTCAAAATTAGTTCCTTTCCCTC
>VZTL01003542.1:56101-78405 GCA_013400535.1 Scopus umbretta | reverse complement strand
CCCCATTTCCACTGTTTCTGTAACTCCACCACCCTCTCTCTTTCAACAGTCATACAGTTCTGGTGTCATTTGTGATACCTCTCTCTCTTCCCTACACTCATGCTGTCATTACCTCCTTGTGTTTCTCTCCCCCCCTCTGACTTTTATATCATCTTCAAAATGCATATGTTCCAACTGTTAAGCCTTGAGCATTTTCAGCCATGAAATCTGTGATAGAATTGTGAGATCTGACAAGATCGTGTGCCTATAGATTTATGCTAAAAACCTGACCTGGTTCAGTATGTCTTTCAGCCTGAAATTCCTCTATCATTGACCATGTCCTCCTTCAGTATTTACCACTAAAAATATTTTGGCTTGTAATTGTCAAAGCACACTGTAAATGTGTGACAGACCTCCACGTGTGAACCTGAAGATGATGGAAGACCCAAGGATAGGAAAGAAAGGTAGCTCCATACAGCATGAGAATGAGTGTTGATAAGTAGCCATCAGATTACTTCTGCTTGGCAGGAAGGGTACTATGAGGTGATACTTAAAGTGCTCCATTAACATGAACATATACAATTACACTTCCTACTCCATTCTTCAGTCTCCTCCCTTCCTTATATCATAATACTGATTGTGGGATAAGAAGCTCAGTAATACTTAACTGCCATTAAAATCACAAATCTCTGACAATCTGGTTCTCAATGGAGAATTTCTAAATTTCTGCTCACTGGTAAACTTCACCCAATCCTACATACAGCAGAGCTTTGAAGATTGCCCAGACAGCAGATGGATTTGCCAAAGCAACCTCTCCAAACATAGGTTATTATTTTGTTGTTTTGAGTGAGTATATTCTCTTAAGGTTCTGTAAGACTCCACAAAACCATAACAATGTATGTTCTTTTTATGATTCGTGTGTTAATTAAACATTTCCAGCTCAATGAATGAATTCTGTATAATGTCTCTAGACAATTGAGCTCTGCATCCTTAATTGCTGTGCTATAGGTCAAGCAGATGATAACGTATTTGCTCTAGTGGAAATAAGGAATTTACTCCTTGTTCCAAGCATTCAGCTTTTCTTCATATACAAGTGTAAAAATCTCTGCAGTATTAAAACAGTATAATTAGATAATTGTTATATTCAAAGCTATTTGCCTCAGATTAAATAAAATCCTAAATAATTTCAGTTTCTGCCCCTTCTAATTAGCAAGTTTTTTTGTGTATTTCATTTAAACATAATGCTAGGACCAATTCAGTACTTTCGCCTCTGGGACTCCATTTGTTATGTACTGGTTCCTTAGAGACCTAAAGCAATTAAAATTAAATTGAATTTATAGCTTAATCCTTCCTTGAGAACTACAGGACAAAAATTATTAGAGCTTTCCAGGGGTTTTCTTTTTTTAGAACCATCCTGTTCACTGACTCAAACAAAATTCTGCCTACTTGCACCAGCATTAAATTCACTTCTCTCAGAGTAATTAAATTATTTTCTTTCTTATTGTCAACTTTGCACAAATCAACCTACCAATAGTTGATGTTAAAACACTGACTTTGAAGAGTACCATAAAAGTGATTATATTATGTATATGTATATTCATTCAGTTCATGTTTTACATGCATCTTACCATGATCAGTCATGGCCCCGCAGAGATTAGAGTATCTACACTACATTTTTGGATTTTAAAATAAGCTATTCTTTTTCCTCTGATGATTTGCAGTAGATGAATGTACAAAAAGGACAAGATTCACATGAAATACAATGTTGTCAGCCATCTTGGTCTTCCTTTACAATCAATGCAGAATAAATAAGAAAATTAAGACAATTCATCTCGCCTAATTTCTAAATCAGAAAGAGTTCAACATCAGAAAGAGAGGAATCATGACCTAGCAGAAACGGCTGCTCCATAGCCTGGTATCTCTGGATCTTTTGCTTATGTCTGTGTTTGGCAAAACGAATGCCATTCATAAACTTTCAAACTGCAGCACATGGAAGTGGAAATGTTATTTCTCTTCTTGTTCTAAATGTAGATTCCATCTAAGAAGCAAGGGATGTAGGATGTCCTTGTTACACAGTCTCTTGGTCAGTATAGAAGTAAAGATGCATTCACGTGTGACTGTCCCACTCTAAGAGGGTTCTGCTCTCTTTTAATAGACTAATTTATATGAATGTAGGCACTAAAAAATGCTTTAATAAATGCTGTAATAAAACAGTTACAGAAAAGGCTATGCTGTTTAAGGTGTTACTGTCCTTCAGAGGGAATTATTGAAATCATGTTGAAATAGGGGGAAAAGATGGGAGTTGATCACACTGAATGATACATGAAAAGTTAAGGAATGCAGGGAAGTTATACAGAATATGACTAATATCTCTGAAAAAATATATGATGAATCATGTGATAAAAAATAAGAGGTCCATCTTTTAACCATAGCAGGAGCAAAATTAATCCTAGCAGCAGCTTACATTCATTACATTCATTGAGGGGGATAAGACAATGAGAAGGAAAAATATTCTTTTCATTGTGTGTTTGACACTTAATGTATTCAGCGGGCGGGTGGATAAGGATTTCATGCAACTTGAATCATTTAATTTTGTCCCAGTGTTAGCTAAAGAAAATGCTAAGAGATATCTACTAATGTTATACACTAAAATTGGCTTTACAGATAGCTAGAAATCAATATTTTTTTAAAGACTCTGAAACTGTAATGCTAATTTATTAAGGTGAACTGAAAGAAAAGTGACTTTCTATATATTTTTAAAAGATCAGGTAGGATGATTTGTGTAATTATGTGCTGAATAGCCTAAAACGTTTTCTAAAAAAAGTCGTCACTGGAACAGAAAACTTGTCTAGTCAATGTCAGTCTGCATAATGCGCTAGAAAATAAGTCATCAAGCAAACTTCACAGGGCTTTTGGAAATGCGATTGATAATTGTAGTGATATAATATATTTAGATTTCTTTGCTGGATTTAAATAATGTATCCTTTTGTATGATCACAATGTCATTAAACAGGTAAAAAAACAAATAAAAGGCTACTTAAGAGGCCGTTAGGAGGACACTGGATTAGACATGTTCATGTGCATGAGCTGGCAGAACAGAGTACAGCTGTCATCATGATAACATGCATGCATTTAATTCTTCATATGAAGCTTCACCTACTCCACTATGCATGAATATGGAGAATACCCACACTAAAATCACAGTGTGTGTTCTCTGAACACTGGATGGGCCTCCTGAGAATTTAAAAACACAACTATTAATTAGGTTATAAATTAAAATTATTTTTAACCAGGTCTTTAAAGAACTGTTTTCCTGTGTCAGACATTTTTGTCCTAAACTGTTTTAGACCAGCCTGGTGGAACAAAAAATCGTAAATAAGATCTCTGGGGATGATGGATTTCTAACACAAATTAGTTAGATGAAGGTTTTTTTTTTCCACATTCATTCTTCACTACTGAATTTCTCCTTTGATAGAGGTTAAAATTTTGTCCCTTTCAACAAAACTCAAGGAGGCAGCTTTCTCTGAAAAAGTCTACTCTTCCCCATTATTCTCAATGTGCTGAATCTGCTGGCAATAAAGGTGGCTTCTTTCTTGATTTAAGCCACTTTGGCATTTTCCTCTGCTGCTTAAAATCAGCAGTCTCCATGTTCTCTAAAGCAAGTTGATTTTATTCATGCTGGTTGCATTTGAAAGTAAAAGATAGCTTTTCTAGAAACTGCTTCTGTTCATGTTCCCAGTCAGAATAATGGATAATAGCTGCTGTTTCTACCAGACCAAAGCCTCAAAAGCCACTTATTCTTGCTTGCTGTATGTATAAATAATAACACTCAATTTAAAGAAGGTCCTGTGTGAGCTTTTTACTAGTCACCAAATATAATGTTAATGTTCTTGAAGGAGTAGAAAGTTGTACTCCTTGGAAAAAATACAACCAATAGACCCCTTTCCCACAAAATAGTCACAAATATTTATATCAAAACAACAGCAAATAATTTAAGTGCTGGAGCACCTACATTTTTTCTACTCATGTCTCCCTTATGCCTCCTGCTTGAGGCTGTCTTCCTCTCCACAATTTAGTTCTGTTTCCAAATCTTTATGCAGATTCTGACATAATTAATGTGGTGGCTAGTTAATGCCATGAAAACAGGCATATTGTTTGCTGTCTGGTCACTTTGTTCCTGCTATACATATTTTTCCCATGCCTTGTGCAGTTGAGATAGTCTGCTGAACAACGTTTAATTTTTTTAAAGCTTCATGGTTAAAATCAAGGGTCTGCACAAATCTCAGTGGCCATAAATTACACATGGTTAGGCCAGGCCAGTTTCTATAGACAATACCCTGTCAAGTGTCACATACCTATCATCTAATTATTGCAGCTTTTAACTGTTACCCAGACAACCGATTACTAATTCTGTGTTGTTACCTGGTTGAATCCCATGCATGCTGGGTCAGTGGAAGAGCTGTCCCACAAGATGCCCTAAAGCATGGACATGTGCTGTCACAGTCTCCTCTACTGGAAATTCTTTGATCTCCTCAGAGAAAATGGGTAGATTTCTGCTGGCCTCCAAGAAAAGGGAAATTCATTTTTGCCAATGGATCAAACAAGAGATTCAGATTTACTAATGTGCAATTATTTTTCCAGTTCTGCTTTCAGTTGTGCTTCCTTTTACAATAGATCTTACTTCCATCTAGACGAATGATGCTATGCAAGATAAGTTCATTATTCTGTGTCAGGGTGCACCAAAGTCTGGCAGGGCATGGATCTCACCAGCCAGAACCCATCCCAGAGCCCAGAAAGTGAGTAGGGCAGATTTGGAGATGCTACCAGGTCCAAAGAAGAGCTCAGGCAAATTCATGCTGATGAGGCAGGTCCAAGATCAGGCCTTAAATTCAATCCATGGGTCAGAGTCCAGATCAGCTGGGTCCATGGCCAAGCATGGGCATGGCTGTGAGGGATCTGGACACAGGCATACCTACAACACACTTCTAGCAGGGACTGGCAGAGAGGATATGGGGCTTCTGGGACCATAGGCAAAGTGTATGGGTGTAGGGTCCCAATGAAGCTGATCAGGGCCAGTAAGGGCTATAATCTGGGTGATGAATCCTTTAGGTATATATTAATCTTGACTATTTCCTTAGTGATTTCTCTGAATGATGGAATTCTTCAAATGACAAATTTTCCAGAGGCAGAGACAAGGTTGCTGAAAAAGCAAAGCCAGCTAATTTGCAGGAGAAAAGAACTAACAGTCCTAAATTAAAATGGAGAGGTTCCAGTGGGGTATAAGGAAAGGAATTTTTACTATAAGGATAATTAAGCACTGTAATGGTTGCCTAGAGAAGTTGTATTATCTCCATCCTTGGATATTTTCAAATTCCAACCAGACAAAGCTTTGAGCATCCTGGTCTAGACGACCCTTCTTTTGAGCAGAGGGCTTAACTAGAGACTTCCTGAGGTGCCTTGAAATCTGAGTGATTTCATGGTCCTACACCATTCATATGGATAAATGCTACTGTTTCTCTTCTCTGGTTGCATACAATTCACTCCTCTGAAACATTTTAAACTTCACATTTCTTTGCTCCCTTGCCCTTACCTATAGTCTCACACTCTTTAGACACCATGTCTGTTCCATATTAAAGACAGGGTAGTTCAAGTTAAAGAAAAGAAAGTGTACAGGGATTCAGGAGAAAGTGGGAAATAGTAGGAGGAGGTGACCTGTGTTTAATATTTTATTTTTTTTTAGTTTCCCTATCAAACAAGTAAAGAAAATGAGGGATTATGAGGAAACCAACAGAAAATTCCTCTAGAACCAGACCTTACTCAGCAGTAAGGGTCTGTTCCTAGTGAGGTAATGATTTTGTTTAACAGAGCTTAATCGCAGCTGAACCCCAAAACCATCATTAGTGAAATACTTTAGAGTGTTTCTATTTCATCGTGTGTAAAGTACCACTACCTGTGATGTCATGAACATGGAGTGTTCACAACTTTGTCTCAAAAAAGTTGCAAATTTCCCATTTTGATGCTATCTACAGAGCAGACAAGTCCTGGGAAAGAACAAAATGATCCCTTCTATTCTCTTCACCATTACTCAACCTATTTATTAATTATGATGTATTTAAACTATGACTAAAAACACTATCTGGTGCAAATCATGATACACTGCACAATTCTGATTTGTGAATGGAGAGATTAAGTGGATGGGAGATGCTGTGAGTACAGGTAGGGAGACTTGTCTTTGTCTTCTGGATTTCTTTCCTGTTTTGATCCTATAATCCAAGCTGTAAAATCTTTGTTGCAAAGGCAAAATCACATACCAAGTCCAAATATCTCCCTTCCCCCCTCCTACTTCTCTCTGTCCCTCTCAATCTATTAATCTGTTCTGGTTTATTTACATTGAAAATCATTTAGAGAGTGAAAACAGCAAGGAGAATGAACAATCCTTGCCTGGAGGGCTTGACAATGTTCCTATGAGTGATGCATGAGCAAGCAGGGGGTTTCTGAAGAGTGGATGGCATATCAAAGATTTCTTTTCTCTGCAGTGAGATAGCACTCATTATCAAAAGAGACATGAAACGAGAACCGCTTCCCATTTGTGCTGTTAGACAGATGAATCCAACCAGTTATCCTACTCATTCTTCAAGATTAAAGGGAAATATAATAATATAAAAACATGATAATGTGTATTCTTTCATGAAGAACTGATTATGGGTGTAAAGTATATTTTACAAAGACTTTTATGGTTGGCTGTTTGCTGCTTGTTTAGGTCACTGTACAATTTCCCAAGATTAAGAAATGGTAAAGTAACATATACAGTAACTCAGCAATAACTTTGACTATGCTTGAGTATCTTCAAAATCCACATTTAATAAACCAGTGTTGTAAGACTGAAGTAATCATTAAGGATGCTATGTGTCATTATGTATTATTACTTTGTGGTCTTTACATAAACTAATAGGACCTCGTATTTTCAAAAGCACTAGCAACAAGCAGATTTGAGTTTTGCATGATCATAGCTCACAATTCCATACGTTTCCATGGGAATATCGTAATGGATTTTGTGCCATTTTGTGCCATGTACTTTAGAAAAAAGATCAGCCTTTTCTGGTACCATTGATGCCATGATTTCTGAAAGATGCACCACTATGCAATGATGCAGTCTAAAGTCCAGCAGACACCTTTCCCTTCTTCTCCTAATACACCTCACCTTTTTGACTTACATTTGACAGTTTAAATATTAACAGACAGTTCTTAAGACATCAGTTCTTAAGACATGTTTAACTGTGTCCTTTCAATGTGCAAAATTGGGCTGTTTACATGTTTAAACATAAATCCGTGCTTTATCTCTAATCAATCATATTAGTGATGAAAACAGAAATTAATGAAGTTTTCTAGTTCACTCACTAAGCTCGCCAAGGGTTTTGCCACTCTATGACTACCACTTGTGGTATGCCTACCAAATCTGGGAATTCCAGGTAGTCCCACTGAATTATGGAACAGAAATGGATCCTACTAAGCTTCTAATATCAGTCAAGAGAGTTTTGGCCACAGAAATGCAACTGCACAAAAAGCTCTGCAAAAAGTGAATTGTTTTCTTCTTTAAAATAATTTATAAAATTCCCCCAAACTGTTTCCTATCCAGAACTTGGATATACTGTTACTAGCAAGTTCTGTTTCCCCTACACCTTATTCAGTGTCACCTAACACAGAAACACTTGGTAAGGCAGCAATTGTGGCATGCTTCTGAATTCTGCAGGTGTCAGATCTTTTTTATTATTATTATTATTTTACTGGTCAACACAGTGTGACCTTACTGAAACTTACAGAATTTGTCTAGGTGTTTCAATTAAAAACCTCTAATGTGTTGCAATCACTATTGTTTGTCTGACTGAGGATCTGAAAACAGACAAATTTTATCATTTTGATTGTCTTTGTTTTGGTGTATTTACACACCAGGAGAAATATATTTTATTAACAACTGAGAAATAATCAGTAATTTCTAATAAGGTGGGGCAGGTTCTTGGATTATTTCTTTCTTATTTAAACTTCTAACCCTTGGAAGCCCTCAAAGTCTGGTGTTATTGCTTTCACGGTCCAAGTACATAGCACACACAGCAAAACCATTACCCATGCTTTTTATATACAGACTGTACGCTTTGGTGGAACATAGCACTGTATTTTGGTCAATGTTATATCTGGAATTCATATAAATTTATCTTCATTGAAAGTCTTCTCTTTGGGTCTCTCTTTTTTGGTATTGAAAATATGAGTAAGAGAGTAAATACCAGAAGCTGTAACTTTCAAAAGAGCCAAGAACTGGCCTAGCCTGTTCACTTCAGTGTCAGAAGGATATTTCTTATTCACAAAAGGTGAATTGAATCAGTGGTGACTGCTCCCCACAAAAAGCAATGCAGTGTCTTCTCAATGTCTTTTTTTTTTCTTGTTTTGCCAAGGAGCAAAAACCTATGGTACATTTTGGACTCTGCATATCAAACTTCAAATATAAAGCACAGCCTACTGGTCATTTTTCTACCTTCTGTTTTCGATCAAAAATATGCATTTCTAAATTTTGAAAAAAAAAATTTACAATTAGTAAAAATAGATTGAAGAAATTGTATTGGACTTGTGAAAAAACAAGGAAACAAAAAGAATATTGCATGCAGTATATGTATTTGCCAGCAGGCATGCAGTCTTGTATTAAACACTCCAAATATATTTTATGTAGGTGGCAATACAATGGAGCAGGTTTGATGAAAAGGAATGTTCTCTGAGAAGTGGGAGGTGGAAGCTCTGATTTAATTCATTGAACAGAACAAAGACTTTTTTCCAAACCAGGTATCTAAAAACTGATATGACAGGTAAAGTTCTCCTGAATTTATTTTAAAATGACACCCATTTTCTTTGCTTGACAGCAAAAATTCTAAGGACTTATCAACCAGATGTGTTATTAAAACTGTAATGTTATTTATTTTTTATTATTTTAAGTTAATAATCTCTCACGCTAATTGCCTTCCGAGGGTTTCATGAAATACATAGCCAGATCCTCCAGCACAGGGGGTAATCTTTAAGTCAGATGAGTTAAGACCTGGTAGAGAAAATTTCTTTAGCAACTAAAAGAAAATTTTCTGTCATTGTTTTGTTTTGTCTGGTTGCTTGGTTTGTTGTTTTTTACTTCATAGTGTTTTCTAGCAGGCAGAATTCAAATGACTACAGTTGTATTTCCCAGTGATGAGGTAGCTTCTAATCTACCACACCTCTTTTCTCCAGTTTTATAATAGCTGTGGTAATATTTGTCTTCCTTTTTAGCTATTTTGAGATCTACAGATGCTGATGAATGGTACTGTACAGGAAGTTAATATAATTGCTGAATAAACTACTGGGTAACAAGACGGTGTGGTGAATATCTGCTAACATTCTATGCACCTGGTTATATTCTGTCAAGAAGAAGTAATGGTAAAACGTTATGAACTAGCTAATCTATCCTCAGAGAGAGAGTGTTTGAGAGCACAGTCAGTGCCTGACAACTTTCAAAGGCAACAGATACTTCTGCTTTGTGGGTAGGTATGATTTTATTGCTCTACAAGTGCTGATGTTCTAGATTTATGCCAGTGTATTATCTCTTTGGCACTGTTTAGCTTTCAGTTTTACTTCACTCTGCTTTGCAAATAAAAATTCTTGCACATATCGTCCATCACAAAGCAGTCTCACACCAAAAGAATCTCTTGATCCAGAACTTTTCTTGATCCAGAATTTTTCTTGATCTTATTTGGGAAATGCCCTTTCAAAATTTGTCATTAATAAAACATTGCAAACATTGAATTAGACCCTGTCTTCCTCTATAGAATCATAGAATAGTTTGGGTTGGAAGGGACCTTTAAAGATCATCTTGTCCAACCCCCCTTGCTCAAAGCCCCGTCCAACTGGACCTTGAATGTTTCCAGGGATGGGGCATTCACCACCTCTCTGGGCCACCTGTTCCAGTGTTTTGCCACCCTTATAATGAAAAAAAATTCCTAATATCTAGTCTGAATCGACACTGTTTTGCTTATAAAACAATTACCCCTTCTCCTATTGCAACAGACCTGCTAAAAAGTGTGTTCCCATCTTTCTCATANTCATTATTATTATTATTATTATTATTATTATTATTATTATTATTATTATTATTATCATTATTATTATTATATTTATTTCCATTATTAAACTGTTCTTATCTCAACTCATGAGTTTTTTTACTTTTGCCCTTCTGATTCTCTCTCCCATCCCACTAAAGGGGGAGTTGAGCAAGCAGCCGTGTGGTGCTTGGTTGCCGACAGGGACTAAACCACAACAGCGCCAACCTAAGGTTCTTCTGGCATTTCCCACATAGCAGAAATATAGCTTAATTTATAACATGCTCTGGAAACAACTAAAAAAAAAAAAAAAGTCAAAAATTACATTCCAGGAGAGTAAGAATAGTAACAGAGTTTTCTGTACTCCAGCAGTTCTCAACAGGGGAATTTCTGGCTCTTGTGTCTTTGTGTGTAGCTATTCAGAGGTTGTTCTAAATATAAATCTTAAGCTGCCATAAGAAACCTAAGGCCAAATTTTCAGAAGTTTTACACTTCTGTTAAGTTCGAAGAATATGGGAGAGATAGACATCAGCTCTGATAACTGATCTCCTTTTTAGCTCAGAAACTGAGTCATGCTTTTGGAAATCTGACCTTAAATAAACCCTCAATTTGAGGTCCCCCAGCAAAAAAACAGTAAAGTCATTGTTATAGGCAAACTCAATAGCAAGTATGTGTTGATTGTTTCGAAAAGTACACTGCTTAAACTGTGAAGACTCTTCTCTGCCGTATTTTTAGACTACATTTCTTGCCTTATCTGATAATATTATGATGTAACTACACTGATATCAAAGTCTTATGATAGATCTAATGTATTTTTAGTTCCTGCTCATGGAAATGAAGTACAGGTTCTTCATGGAACAGGATGATGTGCAATATGTTTAATGAAATATATAAACTCTCAAGGTCAGTGAAATATTATTGGCTGGTTTTTAAAAAGACCTGAACAGGAATGTGTGGTGCATTCAACATACAGAGACTAATATCAGCTTTTGCCGTGTAAATTAACAGCAATAGCACAGAACTTCTACTGTTTTGCAATAAAGAGAAGAGGGAATCATTTATTGTGGAAATTTCATTTCTCAGAAACATCATGCTTCAGCTTCATAATCAACAATTCCATGGCAGTGAGCTAAAAGGAAATGCAAGGAAGGAGGCAGGTACCTCAAGCATATTGTGTATAGACAAAATGATCATAATATTCATTATGGAAAGCTAATTTCTGGAATGTTGTTTTGCAGTCAAGCATTAATCATAAAAATATCAACAGAAACCTCAGAACCTGTGGGTAAAAACTTGAAAAAATAATAAAAAACCCCTCCCAAACCCCCAGAATTTTTCTGGTTCAAGTATGTTTTCATCCTGTCTACCTGATGAAAATAATCTCACCCACATAGGGTAATTAACTGAGGATGGGAGATGACGACAGAGTGAATCGGTGAATCGAGCTCACTTGGTCGTCAGAACATCGGAGAGTTCCTGTCAGTGGCCAATATGTGACGGGGCCAGAAATTGGAAGAAGTGTTAATTAAAATTTTAGGTATCAAGCTGAACTTGCAAAATGAGTTCTTAAAGATTAAAGACAGCTTTTCAAGCATGATGTGAAAATAAAACATCTGTTTTACTGAGAAGTTTAATTTTCAGATCCTGCTATAGCTTCATGGTTTGTTGGGGTTTTTTTGGGGAAGTAATGTTATCTTCAGCACGAGATTTCAAAAGTAGCATTAAATTTCTGATTTTAAAATAATTCTGGCTGAAATGTCAAAATCCACATAGCACAATGTATTTGTAGAGTAGTACACAACACTGGGCAACCTTCTCTAGCTGACGCTGTTTTGAGCAGGAGGGTTGGACTAGATGATCTCCAGCAGTCCCTTCCAACCTCAACTATCCTGTCATTCTGTAATTTAACTTTTTTCGCTTGATGACAGACTCTAAAACATAAATTTTATAATGACAAACATGAACTTCACAGAGATTTCAGCCATACTAATTCAGAAATCTTCCTAAATTCTAATATGAGAATATTAGATTTTCATATCTCTAGGCTTTTCATATAGATGTAGAAATAATATAGAATATTGTGTCATTCTCAAGATATGGTAATGATCTGAGAGATGAAAGCAAAGATATGAATGCCTTTTACTCACAGTTCAATTTACCAAGACCATCAGAGCTGTATTAAAAAGTATTTCTTTGGATCTGTTGAAGACAGAAGGGAAAGGTGTATACTGGCATATATTGCAAATAGTGTTGTAGATAATCTGAAGACAAAAAAGGAACATATATTCCCCTTATCTTTATGTTTCCATGCTTTTAAGACTGTGGGAGAAAATTAATTTTGTTTGAAAAATGTATCACAGTCAGGACTTTTAAAAAAGGAGGAACAATAGATCCAACAGTAGGGTTTTCATTCGTCAGTACTTAGACACATTCACAGCTTGATTTTCTTCCTATTCTCTCTGTGTGCCTAAATGTGAATTTAAAAGACTGATTAAATATCAATTTTTTTCAACTAAATAAACATCTTAATTTATATTATTGTAGAGTAGTTTTCAGAGATTTGTATGAGGAGGGGGAAAGAGTGAAAAGAACAACATTCCACACATAAAATATCTTTGAGCACTTTTATCAGGTGTTTCCCACGTTTTCATCTATTTAAGTTCCAATTTGGTAGCTCATAATCCTGTAAAGGCACTCTACCTTGAAAAAAAGGTTGTCTGAAAACATGCACAAAACCAGACATACAATAAAGAGGAGGGACGAAACAGCAAAAGTGGGTTACTGAGAAAGGTGGAGCAATCTATAGGTAGTTTGTTGTAGAAAAGATGCTGTGGGAATTTGGGATAGGGTATACAATTTTCCTTTGGGTGTAGCTCATGCTTCTGCTAGATTTCATTTTTGTTTTGTTTTTAAAGATGACCTGTAGGTTATATGCATGGAAATATAGTATCTATAGTAATATTCTGCAGAGGCTCACTAACCAAACACACAGATTCTGCATCATGATTATGGAGTTAGCTACCACCATCTGTTTCAGGTTCCTTCAAAGCTGAAAAAGAAAAAAAAAAATTAACAGAAAAGGGTGTGTTGACAAAAGATGGGAGAGTCACAAACATCATCTGTGGCAGTTTCTGCTTTTGAAAAATATGTGCTGACTGATTAAGAGGCTATATAATATAGGATGGTAACCAGTTATTAATATGTTTAAAATTTCAACAAAAATCACACGTTAAAATGGATTGTTTAGGGGATTACACACTACTCACTCTTGATTTTTAATCCCTCTAATGGCATTTATCTTCTGTGAGATCCTAAGCTGTTTCTTAATTTATGCCCAACTGCTGAAAGGTAAAACTGACAATTGCCCACTTATGTGACTTGTGAGACAAATTCTGTGTTAGCTTTTGTGGTCTCAGTTTCCTTGGGTTTTGTAAAATTGCAACAAAAGTAAATTTGGTTCAACATCTGTAAATGCACATAAAAATAAAAATGGGCACATATTATAAATAGTGGAACTGGAGAAATTGGTACAGAAAAGCCATTTTTTTTCTTCCAGTCGTATCTTGATTCAACGCTATCTGATCAGTTTACAGATAAGTACGGTATAGATAATAAAAGTGCTGCTCAGCAAAATAGATTGTTCCTAAATATACTATGTATTGTACCAATAAAAGTGTGTCCTGCAGTCATAAATACTTCTGTCAAGACAAAAGAAAAACTACCAAAAGTTCTCAGTTTGGTTCATGGAAGTAATACTGTGTTCTCTACTCTGGACAATCCAGTAGTCTGGGGGAAAAAAAAAAAAACACAACAAAACAGAACCCACTCAGAAACTAATCACAGTAGAACAGCCCTGTTCTGAATAGAATCACTACTACATTGCACCAGATAAAAAAACCAAACAAAAAACCAAACAAACATAATATTTTGTCATGGTTCCCATTACCCCGTTATGTGCTTTTCTTCCCTCTAATTCCCTTTTCCTATCAAACTTGATTAGCAAGATAAATGTGTAAATAAAAGCTTTCTTTCTTAGCATGCACTCTGTTGAAAACTCATTCAGATGGATCACAATGGGGATTGATACTGGTCTTATCACCACGGGATCAACTCTGATGTCATACACAGTTCCCACTGTCTCTCACTCCTTGTGTTCCCAGAGTACAAGCATGCTTCTGAGCTGTAAGAGTTTTGTTTTGCTGTAAGTGTAGAGGGAAAAAAAAGAAATAAATTAGAAAGTCTATAAGTATTTATTTAGATTGATTGAAGAAAACAAACCAAGGCAGCTACTATAGATGTGAAGGAGCCACAAACTCAAATAGAAAAAGCAAAACCAGTGGTGATGCTGAGAAAATGTAAGGGGGTTTTTATTATTATTATTTTTTCTAATGAAAAGAACAGTTTAGCAATCAATATTTCTTAAAAAAACCTGATGCATGTCTTGTACTAGGTTTATCTACAAAAATTATGAAGAATCCTTGCTCTATAACATCAGAGTGAGATTCACCTGATAAAAGTTTATTATTGGATTCATCTCCTCTATCTTTAGAAATCTACACTATAGATACCTTAACAGGCTGCCCAGGGAGGTGGTGGAGTCCCCAGCCCTGGAAGTGTTCAAAAAATGTGTGGATGTGACACTCCAGGACATGGTTTAGTAGGCATGGTGTTTTGGGTTGATGGTTGGTGTAGATGATCTCAGAGGTCTTTTCCAACCTTAATAATTCTATGATTCTATGATTCTATGATCTTTCAAAATGCTGCTCTAAGTATAGGAAGCATTTCCATGGTGCACAGAAATGGTCCCAGACAGGAAGCATGCACCTGCCTTTGGGAGAACATGTATGTCAGGAAGTTCTGTTTCTGCAAGGCTAAGCAGACACCCTGGCAATCCTAATGCTTGCTGGCATTGTATGCATCCCAAATACACAGCAAGGATTTGTTCTGAGTAGCTTTAGACACTAAGATATTAGCACTTCTTTAAAATCTTATATTTCACCTAAGATAACTGAGAGAAAAAAAAAATGAAACAAATAAATACCACTCCCCTGCCAAATAATAATAAAAAAAGACAAAACCATTCAAGCCCTGCACAGAAGGGATCTAGCCTGGTGGTTTCACATTTTTTCCCCTGCACTGCCTACCGGAGAGCAAAGCAGGCCAGGATGGCCCAGGACAGCTCAGCACGATGTTTTGCAGAAAGAGGGGCTGAGTGCTGGAAGCAGTGCAGTCCCAGCTGACCCAGTGGCTCTGCCCGAGGGAGAGTGTTTTGCCTGCAAGCCTGGGTTGTTAGCAAGGGACAGCGAGGGATGCTGCTGCATGGGTTTTGGAAAGGACTACATCACAGCTCCCCACGGACCCCCTGTCAAGCCCTACTGCCTGGCAAAGGGGCACTGCACATCTCTGGAAGCTTGCAGTGCTTTGGGGGTACCACATTTGCTGAGAAGGGGCCAATACCCTAGTCGCTGTATGGATTCTCTCTCCTGTGCCAAGAACAACCCCTTTTACACAGTACTTCCGAAAGAAAGGGGGACAAAATCATGCCTGTTGCTGCCTTTATGCTTTCATCAGTGCTTTATGACTGTTGGTGTAGGTGCCCTGCGGTTCTGGCCAGCAGAGTTACTCACACACCCCTGAGCAGGAGCAAGAAAGGACAACACGGGGCGTCTGCCCACTGGGCACCAGGGCCAAGTGCTGCCCCACTGCCGCCACTCCAGGACGGCCCCACACTGCCCTTACACCCCATCCATCAAAACTGATTAGGTCATGTGAAAAATTGAGCTGAAATTTTCTTTGAATCTGGTTATTTACCGGGTTTAATATAAAGAAGATAATGGTCTTATACCCAGAAAGTAGTTATCCATAGCCTGATAGTCTTATTCAGTTAATATATTAGTCTGAAACAAAAATTACTTCTCTAGGTCATGGTGGAAGCCCTTAGATATCAGCATCACTAAATAGCCTTTCTAGTTCATCTGCCTATATTTTCTAATGTTTGTGGCTTTTTTTGATTTTTTGAGTTGTTTTTTTTTTTTATATAAGATAAAAACAATGGTTTGAGAAACTCAGTAATCCAGCACATTACAACCAAAGAGCATGCTTAATGTCAGTTACCTAAGCCCACTTGAAGTTTAAGGGGTTTAAAGCAGATCATAATAATGAGGTATCCTGTTGTCAATTAATTATGAATGGCAACTGGATGTTTAACTTTCTGATTAATAAAATGTCATGGTTTAACCTCAGTCATCAACTAAGCACCATACAGTCGCTTGTTCACCTTCCCCTTCCCGGTGGTATGGGGGAGAGAATCGGGAAAAAAAAAAGTAAAATCTGTGGGTTGAGATAAAGGCAGTTTAATAAGACTGCAGAGAATGACAAAGTAGTAGTAGTAATAATAATAATAAAAATAATAATGATAAAAGAATATACAAAACAAGTGATGCACCATGCAATTGCTCACCACCCGCTGAGCGATGCCCAGCCCGTCCCCGAGCAGCGATCGCTGCCCCCCGGCCAGCTCCCCCCGTTTCTATACGGAGCGTGACGCCGTATGGGATGGAATAGCCCTGTGGGCAGGGTGGGTCAGCTGTCCGGGCTGTGCCCCCTCCCAGCTCCTTGTGCCCCTGGCAGAGCATGGGGAGCTGGAAAGGCCTTGACCAGTGTCAGCACTGCTCAGCAACAACTAAACCATCAGCGTGTTATCAGAATTGTTCTGCTTGTAAATCCAAACCACAGCACTATGCCAGCTACTAGGAAGAAAATGAACTCTATCCCAGCTAAAACCAGGACACAAAATTAATAAATGGCTTGTTGTCTCACACTGATGGGCTGCCATATCTTTTATGGACTACTGTGGTAGCTGAAATTTCCATGTATCTCTGAGATGGCATTCAACTCTTTGCATGAAAAGTTATGAAGTTGCAGGAATGACACTGGCTTGTTCTTTTTAAACATATATAGAGATTCTTTTTCAGGAAGGGAGCTTGAAGTAAAATGTAGGTTTACATGCCAAAGGCTTTTCCTCTTTATTTATTGCCACTTCATACAATAGCAATGTAATGTCAATGCAAAGATATTGAGGAATATACCAGTACACAAATTATGGTAGCTGAGATATTGTAAACAAATAGGAACTGTCTAATGTAAAAACAGACCATGAGCGATGACATGACTAACAAGAGAGAAGGCTTCAGAGCTACAAATTATCCCTCTAAACGATTTTTTTTTTAAAGTAATGTTTCTTAGTTTTACTTGTGCTACTCCATGATACAAACATTTCTACTGAGTCAGTTGGCTGTTAAAGCTATTGTAGAAGAGTTCAGTTTCACAGGAACCTCCAGAGATCATCCAGTCCAAAACCCCTGATCAAAACAGGGTGAAACAGAGCACGTTGCTCAAGATGAGAAATGAAGACTGGAGAACCATGCTGAAAATTACAGAAATCCTCCTTTATGATTGGAGTTTTGGCCAGCAATACTACCCGTGACATGTGCTTTTCAATTCTGTGTTTATGTTCAGTCTGGTAATAAATCAGTGTGTGCAGAATGGGAGGAATGTTCTGTGGCTCTGTCCACCTATATTTTTTGATGGACAATACTAACAACATAACTGTAGTCTTAACTATTTGTTTTGACACAATATAACGATCTCTATATCTTTAGCTAATTATGTTGTAAGGCCATGTATCTTTCACTGTCTATGTTCTTGATAGTTTAATGAACTCTGTTTTAAGTTGTATGAAAACCTCAGCGGGTGTAGGTAGATATAAGTCAGTTGTAATGAAAGAATATATAACACTTTTCAACATCTGAATATCAATCTTATTTTTTTTCTTTATCCATGATCCACAGAGAACTGAAACCCACTGGGACAGTGCCTTGAAGTGTGATATGCAACTGTCACATTAATTAGAAACTGAGCTTCAAAATATGCCTTGCTGAACCCAAACAAGTATAAACAGATCATTTTGTTTTGTGTTCCTGAAGTGTGTCAGGATGCTTCTGGTTTCATTCAAAAGAGAAAGGAACGATGTTAATTACATGTCCTTTTGTATCTGTTGATATTAAAGAGATGTGAAGCAATCCTGAAAATATCATTAGACCTATGGCAGACAGCATTATACTTTTTTTATCTTTTGGAGGGGTGTAATTTGGGGAAAAAAAGAGCTGCTTTGAATCAATCTTCTTTTATCAATTTGATCTTTCCAGAAAATTTCGTTCAGTATCAGTTTTTTATTGCTCAAGACTATAGACTTTCTATTGCCCACTAAAAAAGTGAGCAAATGTGAAATAAAATTTGTTTCCTGGAAACATCTAATATTTCAGGTTTCTATTTCAGGTTTCAGATTCTTTCCTGATTCTGTGCATAATCTAAGAAGTTCAAGAGGTAGCAATTACAAGTGTGAAAAGTTTTGTTCCAAACACTGTTGGCAGTGGTACTTGCAGGCCACAGAGAATTGAGAGTAGACTTTTCTTTGCATATTATGTATATAATTTCATATTCTACCGCAGCAATATTTGTACTCAGTTACTGGCTAGCACTCATCATTTCTGCCTCTACCTTAGAAGTTCCACTGAAAAAAATCTGTCTTGAATATTGTCATAGTTCAACCTGAAAAAGTCGCAGTGCGTTCTGCACACTGACAATCTGTTCCTTCATATTTCTTTGCTTTTTGGTGCTTAGGCCCCTAATTCAGCTTGAGATTGGAGCTGCTCCAGTTTAGTTCCATGAATGTGCTACAGCCACAGCTGCTGAAGGCAGAGGCCCATCTGGTCCTTAACCCTGGTTGTTCCTTCCCTTCCATGTGCTACTTTCTCCTTTGTTTGTACAGAAAAGCTTGTGTTTGCCTCATGAAAGATCATGCTAGAGAACTTGTTCTGGAAAAAAAACTAAGCCAAAAGAAAAAAAAAGATAAAAAAGAAAAAAAAAAAAAAGGAAAGCATAGTTTTAAATGGATCCAATGGCTGTTTGGTTCATTACTGGGTTTGGCCATTGAATTACGGCTGTAGAAGACCTATTCCAAAATGATCAATAATCACATGTTATAGGAGCTTGAACTGTGGAGAAAGTTAATTCAAGAGGTCTTCTTAATCCTGTGGCAATAATGGCCCTTTAGAAAGGTCTCTAGCTGGAAAAATCCACCAGCTATATTTCAAGCTTCATTTTGCTTTAAGACGCACTGGTATAAGTCACGTGCATACTGATGAAAGCAAAGTCAGACTCAAGTTCTAAATCAGTAGTATTTTCTATTAAATGTATTCTTCCTGTCCTCTTGCTCTGTTGTGTGTATAAAACAGACTTCAAAACATGAAGTGAAGAGTTTTTGTTTTCCAACTACAGTGTTCTATAACCTACTATTGCAACTCTAGTGGAAAGTCTAATGTATCATAACATATGTATTTATGTGTATATATAAATATAAATATATATAAGTGTGTATGTGCATGCGCAAACTCAAATCCTTTGTTCTGTCTGCTCCCTGCATTTCTCTGGAAAACTGCTTGTTGTGAAACATCTGTATATAAAATTTAAATTCATATGATCTGTTTCAAGCATATCTAATATGATTTTTTTGTGGTTGCCATCTGTCATGCAGGAACAAAAGTGATTTTTTTCCCCCAACAGAAAGAAAAAAACATGCATAATATCAACAAAGATCTTCTAAAAAGTGTTAAAAGATCCACAGTAAACACATTCAGTATAAGTCTCAAAGGAGGTATGATTCTTTCTGAATCTCCATATAAAAAGGCTTTTAAAGTTTACTAACATTTGATTTGAATTATTTAGTTTAAGCTAAACTGATACATTATTCATGTTAAGTGTAGCACATAAATAGTGCCAATTTTTATCTCCAAAAAATATTTTAAAAGCTAACTTGAATGCAGCTTGCAATTTATAGCTGAGGCTTTACCAACTCATTAACACAAAACTGGGTAAGAAATTTCTTACAGTTCAACAGAAAATGAGGTTACAAGTTATTGTATGTGAAGGTGACTGCTAAATATATCCCCTGAATATTAAATATAACCACGTCAAAAATGCGGTCTTTGAACACACATATCCACAAGTACACACATTCTTCCATCATCAAGCCTGAACTAGTAGATGAATTTCATCCAAGGACTGCAATGTCATTGAACCATTTTCAACAGAATTGGTAAGTCTGGGTCTCTGTCAGCACCTTTTAAACTACTTAGAAACATACCTATAATTCATGAAAACATGTAAGAGATATTATTGTCATTGGCATACTAAACCCAAACAGAACGGGACAGCCTAATGGGGAAATAATTGTATAGGTAGCATATTATAATTCTGCTCATTAATATGGAGTATGAATCAAGGAATTAATTGCTATTTTGACCCTTCAGGCCAAAATCTCAGAAGTGGTCACTTCTGTCATTTAGGACTAATCCAGCTCTTATATAGGGCAGTGAGAATGTGTTAGCAGTTGAATCAGTAGACATTGTCTACTTTAATTTCCTTATACGTAAAATCAGGGAATACTACCTCTGCAGAGCTGTTGCGAAGCAATAACATTGCCACTGACTGATGTTGTTCCTATTTATGTTTAGGCTTGTTTCCTATTGGGCAAATCAATCAATTCCATCTCAGCATTTCAGATAGTTTCCTCAGAATTCCCTACACAAAAGTCACAGTTGTTCTCTTAATTTAGAGCCCCTAAGACTCATCAGTTGCCCTTTTCGCATCTTCTTTCTTTTTGTCCTTATTGGATTACTAGTGCTGATAGAGATGATTAGGAACCAGCTAATTTGTCTCTTCATTGCATGGGTTGTGGCATTTTTACCCTCCTGCCTCACTCTGACAGAGCATACAGACATGTCTGTTGTCTCCAACTTTTCTTTCCTCTTGTCTTGTCTCAGGTTGTGGTGATGGTTTGTGTGATACAGATCTATCAGTACCTTTTCACCTATGTTAAGCCAAACTTGTCCTCTACAAACCTTCACAGTCCCTCGTGAAGGGTCCTATTTTTCAATGCATTGAAGGATACAGTTTAATTTCACTTCTGATATGGAGTGTATTTGCCATTTCTCTATTATACTTCTATAACTAGTTCTACTTTCCAATGTATTGATTTAAAGAACCTTGGCATGATGGCCATTTAATTACAAATTCTGTTCATGTAGTTAATCTTTTTCTTTATGTCAATAAGTGACCTAATCCATACAAAATATGATTCTTTCCAAACATTTGCAAGAAACAGAAAATAATACAAACCTTTTCCAAGTTTTACATGAGATACACTGGAAAGTTCAATATAAACATAAACATGCCAGTCTTGTATACATTTGCTTATCTGGACTCTGTTAGGTACTGGATAAGCAATTCAGTGTCTTGAAACTTGACTCTTCTTATCCTATTGCCCAACTGTAAGGATGAAATAGCAGAAGTCTGTTATGAAAGCCTATACTTTCATAATATTCAGTATAATTTTATATTTTCAAAAGCTTGGGTCACTGTGACCCGTATGATTCAACGGTCAAAATAATTCTGCAATGTTTTCCAGGCTCAAGTGTTAAGTTGAGACATATTGCAGCTTAGTTAACTGTATCTCTCAGCTATGTAAAATGGGATTATAAAACTCAGAATATGCTCCCCAGAAACTATATGAAAACATATTGGCCATTCTGAAAAGAGACAGACACGTTTATTTTTGCCAGCACTACCACATGTGGACTGGATCCAGCAGAATGCAGCTGGGATAAACAAAGCTTTTTGGCAGACCATTATCAACAGAGGACTGATCCTGTGAAGAGCATGAGAACAATCTAGGAGCTTTTCTGCTATAAAATATGTCTTGGAGGCTAAATTTAGGTTGTAGGACCAAAGAATTAAGAGTTATCTTCTTTTTCCCTTTCCCTTTCCCTTTCCCTTTCCCTTTCCCTTTCCCTTTCCCTTTCCCTTTCCCTTTCTCTTCCTCTTTGTCTTTCTGTCTCTATCCTTCTTGTTCTTGTTCTTATTCTCTCTCCCTCTTTCTTTCTTACTTTCTTTCTTTCTTTCTTACTCTTTTTTCTTTCTTTCTGTCTTTCTTTCCTTCCTTCTTTCTTTCTTTCTTTTTCTTTCTTTCTTTCCTTCTTTCTTTCTTTCTTTCTTTCTTTCTTTCTTTCTTTCTTTCTTTCTTTCTTTCTTTCTTTCTGTCTTTCCTTCCTTCTTTCTTTCTTTCTTTTTCTTTCTTTCTTTCTTTCTTTCTTTCTTTCT
>VZTL01003542.1:1911-55982 GCA_013400535.1 Scopus umbretta | reverse complement strand
GGATGACACCAAGCTGGGTGGGAGTGTCGATCTGCTGGAGGGCAGGAAGGCTCTGAAAGGAATCTGGACAGGCTGGATCAATGGGCTGAGGTCAGATGTATGACGTTCAACAAGGCCAAGTGCCAGGTCCTGCACTTTGGTCACAACAACCCCATGCAACGCTACAGGCTTGGGGAAGAGTGGCTGGAAAGCTGCCTGGCGGAAAAGGACCTGGGGGTGCTGATTGACAGCCAGCTGAATATGAGCCAGCAATGTGCCCAGGTGGCCAAGGCCAACAGCATCCTGGCTTGGATCAGGAATAGTGTGGCCAGCAGGACCAGGGAAGTGGTTGTCCTTCTGTACTGGGCACTGGTGAGGCCACACCTCAAATACTGTGTTCAGTTTTGGGCCCCTCGCTACAAGAAGGACATTGAGGTGCTGAACCATGTCCAGAGAAGGGCAATGAAGCTGGTGAAGGGCCTGGAGAACAAGCCTATGAGGAGCGGCTGAGGGAACTGGGGTTATTTAGCCTGGCAAAAAGGAGGCTGAGGGGAGACCTTATCGCTCTCTACAGTTTCCTGACAGGAGGGTGCAGTGAGGAGGGTGTTGGTCTCTTTGCCCAAGTAACCAGTGATAGGACGAGAGGAAATGGCCTCAAGTTGCGCCAGGGGAGGTTTAGATTGGATATTAGGAAAAATGTCTTTCCTGCAAGAGTGGTGAGGCATTGGAACAGGCTGCCCAGGGAGGTGGTGGAGTCCCCATCCCTGGAGGTGTTCAAAAAACGTGTAGATGTGGCACTTCAGGACATGGTTTAGTAGGCACAGTGGTGTTGGGTTGAGAATTGGACTAGATGATCTCAGAGGTATTTTCCAACCTTAAAAATTCTAAGATTCTATGATTCTATAATGCAGGGATTTTCATATTTGACACCAGCATCCTCTGGAGATGTCTGCAAGGTACATTAAATTACTTTGTGGACCTTCAAACTATGGTCTGTTGTTCAATATCCCTTTCCTAACTACCCCAGCTGCAATGCTGCTCGGACACAATATGCTGTTTGTGGTTATCAGATCTGTCCTGTGCACTGCCTGAAGTACCCCAGAGTAATCTGTAAAACTTGTAACAGAAATTAAAGCTGAACTGGAGCAGGAAGATGTGAGGTATTTTTTGGAGTTAAAGAACAGGACACAAATAATCATATGACAAACTTCTCCATATTTAACCATAAACACAAGTAAACAAGAATGCCTGGCACTGGTAAAAATACAGCCATCCATTAGGAATCCACAAGTGCTGCTCCGAGGTGCTCTGTGACACCTTTACACTAAGCAAGATGCAGGTTGAGGACATTTAGATGTCAGGCTCCAGCATTTTTGTTGTAATAGTAACTCATTCAGTATTCAGTGTTTCACTATTCCTTGATGTCAAACAGTGGCTTCATTGAATGATCAGACTGTCTATAAGAAATTATTAAGGGGCTGGGGGGGGATCTTAATGTCTTTCCCTTTTCCACTGAGATGTCTCTTTCTAGCTGTGATGGCTTTTCCACCTCAGTGCATATTTTTTATAGTCTTTGAGGAAAGCAGAGGAACTTAAAAAAAAATTAAAAATAGACAGCTCTAGTATTTAAAAACATCTTGGGATAATTAAGTATTTAAAATCCTTCAGGGAGAAAATATTTATTTGAAGAAATTCCCAGTTTAGAAAAAAAAACAACCCACATTATTTTAAAAGTATATGAAGGTTGATGTGAGAGAGTGACTCACTTTTTCCAAAGTATTCTAGGAAAGCTTTCAGGGACAAGGGGAGATCAACCATATAATAATAAAAATGTTGAGTAATAAATGCTTCAGTATCTCTTTTATAAAAAGAGAGTGCTTCTGTGGGGTTTCTTCTAGTCTTGGTAGATTTTTTATGGTGTCTCTTTTTTTGGACTTTAGGCATCTAAACAACATAAAGCAAATTCTGCAGCACAGAGGAGGCCATCCTCTGCATGAGTGAAGAGGTACCCTAATATTTCATTCTGTGCTCCTTTCAGAGTTAGCTCTAAAAGCTTCACAAAGTCTTTACAGGCAACGTCAAGAAGAAAGAGGAGAAACAGGTAAAATGGAGAGAAAGGAAATATGGAATGTTCTGCTGAAACATATTAAACACACATTAATCTCTAGGACCCACATCCCAAAACTGCCCTTAGAGGCTGCTATATGCACTTGCAAAGTGAAGAAAGTATTTAGACATTTCAGATGAGGTATGCAAACTGAAACACAGATTTTCATTAGGAACCACAAATGCAGGACTACCTGTACCCTCCCATCTGGAATTCTCTCAGCAAGCACATATAGAAACAATACAAGTGGCCATTCTGTCCTTTAACAGCTGTCCAAACATCTGAGTTGGGAGAATGACCAGAGCTTGTAGACAGCAATCTGTCTGAGCTGATAACAGCTGTCAGGCTCTTCTACATGCTCCCAAGCATGGAGGAAATATCAGCTGAGCCACAGCTCATCTAGTGTGCCCGGGGCCAGTCTCTGCTGCAAAGCCCCTCTTGGATGGAGCAGCTATGGCATTTAACCCTCTCACCCTCCCACTCGAGCACAGGGACTGTAGGAAAGATGCCTATTTGAAAAGATTCCCTGGCCCTTGCTAACTCCCAAATCCTTGTCCTGAGGATTATCTGGAAAAGGTCTATTTGGCATAGCCTAGTGCCATCCAAGGGACCACTGGAGTAACTGAACAGAGTCAGCATTGGGATTCGAGAGCCAGGACCAGATGGTTTAGTTCATTTGTCCATAAAAATAAAAACCACCTCCTCATCCCTCTGCTTCCTTTAATAGCTTCTTAGCTAGTGTCTGTATTCCTAGAGCTAAGTTCACTCTCTCTAACCTTAGTACAAGTGGCAAAATGCACTTCCCTCACCTTGAATTCAGTGGTATGAAGCCATTGAGCTTGAATTTCTTGACTTCTCCAGCACATCATTGATAAGGATCTCCTTCTTAACTAAATTGCTGCCTGCTTTTCTGTTTCTCATCTCTTTAGCTAACTGTGCCGCTCTGAGCCTGAATTTCCCTGTACAGCTATCTTCTGCAGATAGAGACACTGCTCAACCCAGGAAACGGCTGATATTCTCAAGGAAGCAGACAGAAACCATCAATAAAAAATTCTATGTGCAGTTTTCTTAATACTTGCATTTTAGTTGGATCTCTTTCACAAACTCTATGCTCTGTACTCCAAAGGTAGCTTTCCAGGGCTTTCCTTGCACCTACAACTCCCTTTCAGCCACTGAGGCACCTCCTGGCTTACATTGTCATCTCTTAGTTTAAGGCTTCACAGTAAATATAGTAAAGATGCAGAGTCTCAGAGCTTTTGGCACTGTCCCCACAGGTATTTGAGAAGGAGGGTCTTTGTGATTAACATAACATGGCAGCTTAAATTTATCCAGCTTTGAGAGCCAAAACTCTACCCAAGAAGTCGTGAGTACTGATCCCTTTTTGTGTCATCTATCTATGCTTTGCTGAGACATGAGGAATTTGCCAGTATTGTAAATGGGTTGGGCATCTATTCTGTCTCAGACTGTCTCCCAGAGTTCATTGTTGAAGAAATCAGCCAACAGAAGAATAGAGATAATTGCAAGGCGTCTTCTTCTGGGGCTGTGAGGGGACAGGTATGACTTTTCCATTAAATAGGATGAGTTCATTGGGATTTTTTTGGGGGGGAGGGGGGACACCATATTAGTAATTAGCCCAGAGAGACAGAACCTAACTGATCCAACATCTACTGGAGTGCCAAAAGGAAAGACACCGTTCTGTATACACCAGTTTCCAGCCTAAGACCAATCAGTAAAAGAATGATAAAAAACTTTCCTTGGCTTTCAACTCTCTTTAATAGTGGGAGAGAACTTGACAGGGCTGCAAGTGAAGCAAATGGGGAAATATGCTGCTTATTTTTCTGCTGATTTGATTTTTTTCCTTTGCGTTGATGTGTAAGATATGCTGACAATGTGATCTTTCCTCATCTATGAAAGGAGAAATGAAGTTTTATCCCACACCTCAGAAAGAAGCACTGTGTTTGAGTAAGCTAAACCTATTGCTCTGGGCTGTCCTGTGACACAGCTCCTGTCATTATCAATTGACTTAGATAATACTAGAGAGTAAGTCTTCCATAGAACTCTTTGTCCTCAAATCTTCAGAAGCCTGGGAGTAAATACAATTTTTTCATTTCATAGATTAAGTCAGCAAGTGATGAGGGGCAGATGCAAAGGACTGTGTGCAGTAAAACAGAGCAATATGACTAAATTTTAAGAAATTACTGTTAAAGTATATTGTCTACATTTTCATGTCTCATCAGACAGCTTACAATAGACATACACTTTTAAGCTGAATAACTGTATGTATTTCTTCTCAATTTTGATCAGAAAAATGGCTGTACAATTTTCTGAGAAAACACTACAAAATGATCTGGATCAATCAATTACAATTTCAGCCACAACTAAAAGGCTGCATTTAACCACTAAAAACATGCATTCAGATTAAGAAGTGATAGACCAACTTAACTATAAGCAATGCAATCAAGATTTTCTCCAGCAACAATTAATCCTGTCCTTGAGAAATCAGGTAAATGAGGGTTCTGTTAGAATTACTAGAATGACTATGTTTCACAGGAGTGGTGCTGCTTTAGCATCCTATTTGGCTGGTATCATTGTCCAATCATTCAGGAACATTTGTTATCAATTTCTTCTACAAATACTACCATCATAATAAGGTAATGTTGCCATCAATAGAAGTAGCATTGCTATATAGCCTCATCATTGCTCTTTGGGGGAACATTAGCTCATGTTCTGCCTCTCAGTAAAATCTCTGCCCTTCAGCCTGTTGACAAAAGCTATTCCTTACCACAGAGCCAGAACTCCTATTTGTCAACAGCAATTAGTAAGAAGAGAACATACGTGTGTATAAATACACGAATACAAAATTGCCTAGGGACAATCCAACGCTCCTAAAATGACAGTTTGCTGTGTTTTATGTCCCAGTTTATGTAAGATTTTCTACTTAAGCTAGTATTCTTTCATTCTGTTAAGGTCTAATCTTTCCAAGACAAAGTTTGAGATGTCTGCAGAAGGACACTTCAGTTCCTGTTTTCCCCTTAAAGCTCTTCTAAAGCTTTATGAAACAGGTAAATATGACCGGGGATGAATCTGATATTATCCAGAATGGCCACACCTAATTTAAGATACTAAAGTAGATGAACTAATGTCCAAGTGCACTCAAGTATTACATTAAATGCAATGGGAATGAAGAACAAATAGCATCTCACTTAGGTTCGCTTTGTGGGAGCCATCAGGAGTATCCAAGGAAGAAGTATGTCATTGTATTTATATTTCTAGGGGCGATATATGAGACTGATAAAAGGTAGGGCTGTGTGATCTTGCAGTGTGTTTCCCTGTCAGGCTGCTCTTATTTTCACTGAGTAAAGAGCAGCAGCTTGCAAAAGTCATTATTAAAAAGTCATGTTTTCTACTGAGCTAAATGTAACATTAGTCCTAGCCTATGTGACATAAGCTTCTTTTGGGGGGATATCAATTTACTTCACTCGTGGGTGATATTTAGTAGTGATGCTCTGTAGCTAATTTATATAGCGGGGAAGAGCTAGTCATTGCACCTGGGAAAATTCCCTTGTAACTTGCCCCCTTTCTGCTAGCTTTAATCCTTATGACCAGAGTTTCATTTATGAATGGATCTTTCAGCACACAGTGTTGTTTCAATTTCCTCCTGAGTAAAATGCCACCTTAAAATCTTCCTAAGTACTTTCACAAATGTAAGAAAAAGGGAGATGTGTGCTGTCTTCAGTGACCAGGCTCCTAATTTAAGATCTTTAGATGCTTATGTAGGCGGGATGAATCTAAGTCCATTGAAGTACTACCAGGCTGGAATTACAAATGAATAGCATCTAATGTGGGTACACACTGATGGGAATTGTCAGGTATATGAGGAAGAATTGTCATTACAGGTCTCATGTAGAACAGGAGCTTATATACACTAAGTAGCATTTCATATTCTTAAAGAGGTTTTCATTCCTCCTCTCTCAAGGGAAATATATCTCCAAACTGCTTTCCAAATGCCTGTTCCAAAGTCTACACTGGTCAGGATGTTTCCTCTACCTGTAAATTTTATCCATAGGTATTCCAGCTTTTGCAGGATATTATTAAGTTTGAAACATATGCACCAACACTATTTAAATGAGTTCTTAATTAGTCAGTGCTTAAACAACAACACATTTTCTCTAGTGTACTGTTCCAATACTAATAACTCGTGCTCTTCCCATCTGTTTGAATCCACCTGTTATCATTATTTTAAACCTACAAAGAAAAGTCTTCGATGAAGGAATCAATTTCATAGTATATGTTCATACCCAGAAACAAAGATAATTTTTGCTGCTCTCATAAGGCACATGTTAACTATTTTCCTTTAGTGTTGATATTGTAAATTGAAATTCATACCAGAATTGAGACAAGAATGCTTTGGGGTAGAGAGGATTTTACATTTTTTGAGGGCAAAGAGATACTGGAAAGAAAAATACATCATATTTCCACATGACCACATGCTTTTATTAAGTTAATGTTTTTCACGTATATTTCACCAAATAAGACTCAGCATAACTTACATCAACAACATGAGATTAATCTTCTGGGTATCTGGGCATCTTCCATATTATATTCTTAAATGTCCTGGATGCAGAAACCTGCAGATGTTTTCATTCTTAATAAGCATTTTTCCTAAGGAGAGTGATTTAAGACAGGGACAACCAGGTAACCTGGGGCAATAGAGACCATTGTTCTGAGACAGTATTGTTGATATGTCTTAATTAATCCCTGTTATATTTCTCCTTCCATTCCCCAAGATAATAGCAACTTTTTTTTCAAAATTTCCAATTGGAAATAGATTTGGGTTTGTAATTTCTGGCATTTATAGGATTTTTCTTTTTTTTTTTTTTTGCAAACCACAAAGAGACTTCAGTGGGAGACACAGTAGAATAAATGAATCAAGTATTTATGTGCACACACTTGTGCAATCAAGAAATAAAGGGAAGAGCACCTGGCAATAAACTACAGCTTGTACTATTTTAAAGAAAATCATACTCTACTTCCCCAAACCAAACTAACTTTTTTTTTTTTTAAAAAGTGGAGAAGGGGGAGAACATTTTAAAAGAAATATCAGGTATATAAAAATACACTCTAGTGTATAGGTACCTCAATGGAGATCTATGACTTTATTTGGTTTTCTATGCACAGGTATCCAGTGACATCTGAGATGTACCCACTACCCTTGGGCCCTCCCGGTTCTGACCTCTCTGTCATGCAGGTGGTGTGCTCTATCTGTCCGGCACTGAATAGCTGTCTCAGTTTGAGGGATGTCTGACACCAGATTGCATACTGAATCATAGTCCTGGTCAACGCAGCAACAGGAACCTAAGGAAGGGTTCAGTTGACCATATGGGTGCCTAACACAAGCTTAATCTTTCAGCAATGGCTATGACCCTGCTCGAAGCATGCAGCTGTACCCTCCAGTACTCTGATGTAGCATGTGTGCCAGTCTAGAGGACATTTGGTGATCTGTGAATCAGTGAGTGAACTGCAAAGCAGAGGCTTGGAGCACTTAATCAACTCTGACTGGTGCTGGACAGGTTAGGTAGCAGCATAAAAATGGGAAGTGAAATGTGTTAGACTGTTTGCATTAATGTAGGCATAATAAAGGCAATAGGTGGTACAGCAGTCATAACCTAATTTACTTCACTACAATTGAAAACAGAATTTTACCCTAAGATACCAAACGGCCTTTCTCAAGATTCCGTGGCACAGGTTACCAGATAACTGAGATCCTACTTACGCTATTATCCTCTTCCCTTTCCCAGCAAGAGAAAAGCATATGAGAATATATACCCACAAGATAACACAGTCTTACATACAAAAAATGCATATAAACAAACAGGCACAAAGCTGATCTGTGCCTGGATCCAGGGCTGTTAGAACAACATTCACAAAAAGAAGACAATAATCCCACATGTACGTGTTCTTACAGTCTGCTGTGGTGGCAAACAGCATAGAGCTGTGAGCTGCTGCCAAATGAACTCCATGCAAAGTTGTTCTTCCATGAGAATTCCAGAAGACATCCAGATTTATGTAATCAACACCAAAAAAAGAATCAGTTTGCTGTTGTGAATCTGGCCAGGAGCTTATACAAGTTCTTAAAATGTTGAACCACTACTGTTACTCTCCTGCCTCTATAAACAAGCACATGCTACCATTCTGCAGAAACTGAACATAAGGAGTCATGAATGAAGCCAAACCTTGCCTCTGGATTTCAAGGAGGAGCTCTCAATCTCATGGCCTGCAAGGAGGTCAAATGCTGTCTCAGACTGTATTTCTGGGTATTATTTCCCACCAAATTATAATCCAATCGCTATGGAGAGGTTACTCAAGATTCTCATGAGAGAAACTTAATATTCCTTTCCTTTACAACAGGTGCTATCCACACACACCTATAGTATTCCTGCTCTGAAAAGTAACATATTTCTAGCATGAGAAATCTAATTGTCTCAAATGTTTCCAATTCTTTAATATCACTTGTGACTGACACCACAATCACAGACTGTACATTTGGCAAAGTGTGATCAATGAATATTGAGCAGTATCAAAAATGTCTCTATCATTTGGCAGTAAGGATGCAATGCAACATGCCATTCAGTGTCACTAGAGACCTGTCACATGCTGCTATTCCTGTTTCAGGATCACTCTGGACCAACCACTGTTGTGCACTTCTCACTTTGCAGAGACAGCTTTTTCATTTCCCTGGCAAGCCACGTGGGATAGACACAGTTGTACCCAGGCAAATTTTTATAAGCAATTTCCATTTAATAGTGCTGTTTTCTCCAGAGATTTAAAAAATAGCTAATCAGAATGAAGAACATTTCCAGCCTCCATCGGTAACTTTCATTTGATGTTGCAAAATTACCATAATTAACGAAAGACCACAGATTCTCCTATTCCTGTCTAACCTGTAATAGGACTGAGGATTCACCTGTCATATGCAGAATATGTCCTGCCCCAAGGACTCTGCAGCTGAGATTGAGACAGCATGCAGGAAGGAACAAATAGCAGGGAGGAGTAAAAATGTAGGTAACAGTAGTCAGATTGAACAGATAGTGCACGTTTTGACAAGCTAAGCCGTTAAATATACTACTCAGAGGATAGTCAAGCTGCATGAACAGTAGGAGTATTTGTTGTGTTTGCTGTGTTAGTTAGCTCTGTTACAGGAGTAATCTGGTATTTAAGGAAAGGTTAAGCTGAACTGAAGATGCTGTAGGTGTATATGGCTGTGTAGTCTTATCCGACTAAAAACTAGATTAAATGTAGGAATAGAAACTGTAGGAGTTACTTCAACCTGGGATTAGTCCTGAAAGGTATTGTAGCTTCACGAAATACTTTATGAAGTTAAAATCTGTGCCTGATCTTCTTGGCACTGGGGAATTACTGCTTTCCTCAATGAGAATGTAGTATCACCCTGAGTATATGGGAAGCAGATCCAGGCAAGCCTCCTCCCAGCTTTACCCTTTTTTGGTTTGCCACTTTCTGGTCGTAGGAGTAAACTGAGAACAGGCTCTGCTCTCCAAACTGCACTTGAACCCAAAATAGGCAAAAATGTAATGTGTCCGACTAGTAAGACAAAATAACACACTATTAAATTTCTCCTCTACGTCCATTTTCAAAAGGACCAGGAGGTGAAATCTAGTGGTACCATAATGGTACTCATAGTGATACCAAGAAATGAGTCCTGAAAATGTCTTCTGCTGCATGGAGCTCAGCTAAATTTTAGCCTGCCTTGTTCTGGCACATAAACTCGTATCTGGGATTAAATAAAAAGAAGGAGAATAACTCCTATAAATATTTCTGATTCAGTATAATCAAGGATTGCATTAAACTATCTGCTCTGCTCAGTAGGTCTAAGTTTAACTTTGATTTTAAAATAGGCTCTTGTACAGTGCAATAGTTCTACAACATATTCTCCAGATGACTACCAAATGTTTAGAGCATCATCTAGCACTTCTTATAAATCACAGCTCATTCCTAAAGGTAGTGCTTCTATGTGGCAGGTACTTATAATCACTGTAATGCATGTAAAATATCAGTTTGGTTTTCTTCTTGAGACAAGTCCTAAGAGATGTCAATGGCCTTGCAGAGTGCTGAGCACCAACTGACATTTGGGTTTATGCTAATTACTTTGTTAAAAAGTAACAGAGATGTTGCCACTGTTCATGAGTTAGACAGAGAGAAAAGCTGTTACTCTTGCTTTGTGCCTCGTGGTTTCATGTGGCAGGTTGTTTTATGTATAAAGTATGTAGTCATATCTTTTGTGTGTGTACATATATTTATCATAAAAAAATGGATTAGACTTTTCTGAGAAATGTTTTATTCTTGGCACATAAACATGAAGTTCCTTAATTAAAACTCACACACTTTTTAGGCTCTCCAAACCTACTTCTGAGTAGTACTTGACATAACATATGTGAATTATACTTACAGCTGTCTGGTACAATACCTTTTCCTATAACTTTTATTCTCTGCTTGCCACCACCACAGCTCTATTTGTCTGTTGTTTCCACAATTCCATCTTATCCTGTAGGCCCTGGATATAAACAAGTTTGTGCATACGTACACACACAATTAAATAAATTCCTAGTATTTTCAGGATCAAGACTGTAAAGTTTTGGGATTTTTTTTAGGTAGGGGTAGACTTTCTTAATTCTATGGGACAATGTCTGGCATTATGGGCTTCTACACACTCTTGGAGTTACTGGAAATTAGTGAAATATGTGAACAACAAAGGAAAAAAATCTGAGAATATGTGAACTTTAAATGTTAGTCTTGCTTCCTTAAGAAAACTGATTATTACTGGTCACCACAGTGAGCTCCCTTGAGAATTAGATGTTCTTCTCAATGAGTTTACATTAAAACAGGAAAAAATGTGTTCCAGTCCTATTAAAAGTAGCAGAGCGTGGACTGTACCACTTAATCCTGCTCCCCGTGGAATCAGTGTTGAAACTCTGACCAAGACAATTAATACCACTGCCACAACTCACTTTAGCTCCTGTGAACAGGCACTTTGTACATCATTCTGTGCTTTAAACTCAAAGAAATAGCTCAGACTCAGCCTCTAGAAAGATTTTTTTGAGAGCTTGAGACTTTTTTACCCCAACTCAGATCTGGGTACAGGTCAAAGGAAAAAAGGTATCACTCAGCTTTGATAGAGCTATATCTGCTAAGAAACACCAAGCTACAGCCTGTGATTTTGCTATCCCAACCTTAAGTTCAACATGCCCTGTATTGTAGAAAACAGCTACTGAAAAATGTTATCTAGAACAAAATTATTTTGTTTTAAGCAACTCCACTTCTCCTTTTCACCCATCTAAGGGTGCTAACTTATTACTGAAATTGTTTCCTAGATTTCTTGGAGTATTTTCCTTACACAAAAAGAAAGGTTTGCCTTATTTTTTTTCTTGAGGAAAGTGGTGGGGTTTTAATGAGACCAGTTCCAAAGAGAAATATTCGTACCTTGTGTTTGAATAGCAACATATGAGAAGCTTCCAGACATGGCAGTAGATATTTGTAAAATGAAGAAAAAATCGATATGGATTTGGTTTAAAAGTTTTTGTTTTCTTTTTCTCTCTAGGGAAAATGGTTTCTTAGCTGGAAATCATATGGGAATTTAATTAACTGAAGTCTTATTAAATGCCTTTTTAGCCCAGTCACTTCAATAAATATTAATTATGAGACATGAAAAGACATATAGAGAATGTTTTACAAAGAGCATAATGGTAAAAATGTAAAAGTTTGTGGGTTTTTTGGTTTTGTTTTTTTTTTCTTCTTTTTTGTGTGCTTTCAAAAATACAGAACACATGAAAACAGAAAACAATGTACAGAAAACAATGAAGTTGATTTACATTGTACTTTGAGATGGTAATGGTGGATTTTAAAACAGAATGTGTCATGGGATATGCTCCAGCAAATTTTCAGCAAACAAAATGTTTGATGACTCTGGCAGAATGCCATAGCTTCTAAGAGTCCATTCCACTTTAGAAATATTGATGATGAACATGTTGCCTGGAAAGCATGGAAGGTGCAGAAACATTTTACAAAATCTCATTTACACAGTTTCTTAAAGCACCTGCCCTTTCTAGCCCAAAATTTTCTGTATTCTGCTTGTTTAAATGGCCTTACCCAATTCACCAGAACATTTTATAGTAACTCTGTAAAGAAGGGGAAAGCAGTCATGTCTATTTTATAGAGAGACAGAAATCCAGATAGACTTCCAGTGAGGTGAAGGCCATGTAGGAAAACTTTGGCCAATAAATAATTTAATCCAGGACCCTCAAATACCTAGGAACTTTTGATGAAGAAAATAACCTCTTTAAAAAAAAAAAATAAAAAAAATAAAGGTTTGTCTGAGTATAATATCATAAGCACATTAAATAATAATCTTACCCTATTCTTTATTAAGAACTGAATATTACCCAGCACTAATAACCAGAGAATGGTATTCAGACTATCACTAGTTGACCACTTGATCAATTAACCAGTTTGGTCCTAAATTTCAGAAAGTGGTTTTGAATGCCTCTGTTTTCACGTATCTCTTAATCTCTAGAGAAGCCTAAAATCAGTTGCCTCTCTCTATCTCAGGCTGCAATGTTCCATAGGTGCCTGTGCATACATAACTCCCTTGGTATAAGGAGCACCCAGACCTGAAGAAGTGGGCAGAATTTAGGCACCTGAAAACCACTGCAATTTTGAAATGAGCAAGGAGACATCAAAACTCCACCTAAACCCTTGTTAAGTGTGTTCTGAGGATACATGATTTACTTGGTCATCTTGAGGTTTCCTCCAGAGCTAGCTGCCATTTGCAATAGAGCTAGTGCCATGCACTTTTTGAAAACTAAGTACAAATATGCTTGACCTTGTGAGCTGAATATCAGCCTCAAGACCCATACTATGAATATAAGAAGATGGAGTCAGCTTTATAAGTGATTCAGGCTAGTGAATGGAGCATCTACACAAGGTCCTAGGTCTCCATTGCTGGATAGGGCTGGACTGCATATGCAGGATGGTCTCAAGATGTGCTGGACACTCCAGCTTCCTTATGTCTTTCTGGCCTGTTTCATTCTTTGGTGGCATTTTCGCACTAACCAGCACCTTCCTCCCAGCACAGTTCCTCTACCAATACAGACACATGTGGACTTCTTACAAATCACATGTAATTCAGGTGCTACAAATTAGTCAATCCCAAAGACCACTTCAGAAGGACACAGGAAAGCTGGATGTCTCCATACTTCACAGCCCTCACAGCCCAAGAGAAGTAATCCTGGGCTTTTCAAGAATATGCTCTGATTGCTACTTGGTGGTCAGATTTGGGACTTTCATATTTTCCCTGGATTATTTGTTTTTTGTTTTTTGTTTTTTAATTCAGTAATCATCCACAGCAAAATGAGACACAGACACCAGCTTTGCCCTGCTCGCCTCCCCCCCACCACGACCCCCTCCTGCCCTGGCCCTGGGAATAATTACTGCATAAACTCTTGGACCAGAAAATGAATAAGGGAGGAAAAAAAAAAAAAACAAAAAAACCCACAACAAACAAATAAGGGTAAACACACTTTCTCTTCCATTTAGGGGAATATCCTAGTTACTTCCACCTAAAGTCAAGATCTGCTTGGTTTCAGTTGTTTCTAACGTAATAGGTTTTTCCTGATGCTTTAGCAGCAGCAGAGAAATGTGTCCCTTTACACCACTGTGGTGGGTTGGCCCTGGGTGGATGCCAAGTGCCCAGCAAAGCCACTCTATCACTCCCCTTCTCAACTGGACAGGGGAGAGAAAATATAACAAAAAATATAACAAAAAGCTTGTGGGTGGAGATAAGGACAGGAAGATCACTCAGCAATTACTGTCACAGGAAAAACAGACTCGACTTGGGGAAAATCAGTTTAAATTATTACCAGTTGAAACGGAGTAGGGTAATGAGAAAAAAACCTGAATCTTAAAACAACTTCCCCCAGCCCTCCCTTCTTTCTGAGTTCAACTTCACTTCTGATTTTCTCTACCTCCTGCCCCCAAGCGGCACAGAGGGATGGGGAATGGGGGTTGCGGCCAGTTAACCAGACATTGTCTCTGCCGCTCCTTCCTCCTCAGGCAGAGGACTCCTCACACCATTCCCCTGCTGCAGCATTGGGTCCCTCCCACTGAAGACAGTCCTCCATTAACTTCTCCAACATGAGTCCTTCCCACGGGCTGCAGTTCTTCACGAACTGCTCCAGCGTGGGTCCCTTCCACAGGGTGCAGTCCTTCAGAAGCCAACTGCTCCAGTATAGTTCCCCCATGGGGTCACGAGTCCTGCCAGCAAACCTGCTCCAGCATGGGCTTCTCTCTCCACAGGTCCACAGGTCCTTCCAGGAGCCTGCTCCAGTGCGGGCTTCCCATGGGGTCCCAGCCTCCTTCAGGCACATCCACCTGCTCCGGCATGGAGTCCTCCACTGGCTGCAGGTGGATATCTGCTCCACCATTAATCCCCATGGGCTGCAGGGGGACAGCCTGCCTCACCATGGTATTCACCATAGGCTGCAGGGGAATCTCTGCTCCAGCACCTGGAACCCCTCGTCCCCCTCCTTCTTCACTGACCTTGGGGTCTGCAGAGTCATTCCTTTCACATATTCTCACTCCTCTCTGCAGCTGCAATTGCACAGGTTTGTTTGTTGGTTTTTTAGGTTTTTTTTTCCCCTTTCTTAAATATGTTATCCCAGAGGTCCTACCACTGTTGCTGATGGGCTTGGCCTTGGCCAGTGGTGGGTCTGTCTTGGAGCCAGCTGGCATTGGGTCTGTCTGACATAGGGGAAGCTTCTAGCAGCTTCTCACAGAAGCCACCCTTCTAGCCCCCTCTGCTACCGAAACCTTGCTATGCAAACCAGATACAACCACGTCTATTGTTAGGCGCCTACCCACAAAGTATTATCAACATCAACTTTCTCATAACTGACATCCACAGAGCCATTTCCTTTGTTAGATCTCAAAACTGAACTAAAATTCAAGCTGCAGCTAAGAAAATGCTAAAATGCTGGTTTCAGAAACCTAGAAATGTTTTTAAAGATCACTAAATCATTTAGCCATATGAGAACAATTCCAATGTGTGTAAAGCAACTATCAGTAACATAACCTGTAAATATGTGTTGCAATCAGTTTTATCCCTCTGCATGACTCAACACCCATTTTTCTTGCATGTCCTGATTGATATTCAGAGAGCAGATAGCTTTGCTGGAGAGCAAAGAAGAGTCTGGATTTCTGAAGATCAGCCTAAGATTTGGTTCAACCTCCTTCAAAGCAAAACCCCTTCCCCTGTGCTGTAGGTGCAATTTTTTAAGTATTATAGATGCTCTGAGGATCTTTGAAGTTAATAAATATTATTGTGTCAAATAAAATAAAATAAAACCTTCTCAGTGAGACAAAGATCAACTTCAGTACTATATAATACATGGCTTTAGCCCCTGGCAGCGAGTTCTGGGAGTTAACAGTGGTTGAGAAATTTGAGTGCACAGCAGTGGATTTGGATTACAGAGTATCTAAGCTACAAGAGAAAATTATCTTTCAATTAAAAAAAGGGTTTATGAGGTGAAAGAGTTATGTAAATGGTCTTTTAAAACTTGTAAGAAGAAAAAGTTGTAGTGCATCAAAACTCTTGGAAAAAGAGAGGGACAATTTATTGAGTACTTTACATTTATAATAAGTGATTTTTTTTTCTTTATTTTGTCCAATAAAGCACATAAAACATAGAAAAGCTTTAATTCTTAATGACATGTGATAAGTTTCCATCAAGATCATAAGTCCTCTTTTTTCTGCCTATTGCTATAAGAGTGAAAGCTGGCAACCTCTGCTTTCGCACTATAACCTTGCTCAATGTGTGAAAGGAGTACTCCTAAAGAAAATAAAGCTGCTTTGGAAGTATCATGGCTCCCTGTGAAGCAACAACTAAAAAAAGCAACACAGTTGAGCATCGTCAGGAAGGGCACTGAGAACAGAAAAGAAGGTAACATTTGCAACTGCATAAAACCTTGGCTACTGTGCAGAGCAAGAGTGACATATTAGAGTTAAAGAAGATATAGAGCAAAGCTACTAAAATGACAAAAGGGACAGAACCATGGCTCTATACATCGAGACTAAAGAGGTTTGGACTCTTCAGTTTAAGAAGAAGAAAGCTGTGGGAGATGTGTTCAAAGTTTAAATCCTGAAGGTGGTGTAAAAGTTAAATAAAATAGAAAATATAAATAAAATAGAAAATATAAAAAGAGTGCAGAACCATTAATGTCCACCCACACACTACCACGTGCACTCAGGGGGCATCTTCTGCAACTGGCTTAAAACAGATAAGAGTAGCCCTTTTTTACCCAGTGCTTAGTGAACTTTTGGAATCTGTTGCTACAGATGATTGTGAGGCAGGCACTATCAGCAGGTTCAAAAAAAAAAATTAGAGGCATTAATGAACAGCAGATCCATAAATGGTTGTTAAAGGGGACAGGCAGGGATTTCCCTTCTAATATTACTATTCCAGTGACTGGTGGAGAGTGAAGATAATGGGATTCATATGCTTTTCCTAAACTGTGTCTCCTACTGCCACTATCACAGACAGACTGCTAGGCTAGATGGACTATTGATCTGATAAACTAGGTTAGTTCTTATATTCTCTTCTTCTAGCGGAAAGTCAGGAATTTGTCTCATAATTCCTAAGGAGATATCCTAAGGAAATTTGAAAGACAAAGCTGTAGTTCTGGTCAGAGTTACAGGCTAGAGTAAAATATATGCACTGGGGTGCATGTCCTTGCATGTGTAGGAGATGTGAAGGAATCAAGAACACACCACCTCACCCAAAACCAACAGGGATTCAGACAAAGGAAGTGTTTTTGAACAGTCAGTGAAATAGGAACACCTTTTTGTGTGTGTGGTTATAAATGAGTTAGAATAAATTACAGCAATTCAGGGAGACCCTATCAGTTCTCCTGTGAGTGCAATGAAAGAGGCAAGAAATACCTACAAAGGCAAAATACTGCATGAAGAACATTTTCCAGATAGGGTTGGGATGAAATAAATTAGTCTGCCTTCCATTTACTGCAGCTATCTCAAAATGTTTTGCAGTAATGATTTACAATGCACACCTTAGATATTAACGTGTTTTATGAAAATGAATTTTTGGTGTCTGAAACCCCTCACTTGTGGCTAATGTTGCCTTAGTTGAAGTCATGCCTTCTAGTTATAGAAACACTGCTCTCCTGGAAGATGCTCAAATACTACAGAGCTGCATGATAAAAGAAGCTAGAAGATGAGAAATGAGTAGCATAGTTTTCCATATAATGGGGCAAGGGGGATGAGGCAGTGGCCGAATTATTTGAGTAATTTGGCAAGACCATAAGACCTTATGATAAGAGTGTGAGACCTTACATACAAAGTCTGATGGCAAGTCTTAGAATAAATTTATTTCTTATTTCAGTATTTGTAGATCTGTATGGAGGAGAGATGAGGTGAGGAAAGGTGAGGAGAGAAGAGGTGACCTTGGAGAATCCTGTGGCTCCTCTAAAACCTTTTAGCTTGCCTCCCAACCTGGATGCCTGTGCAAGTTTCTGCGTGTCATTTTCCGAGAGACTTCCCACCCCAACTGCCCTGAGTTCACACAGAATCACTTCCCATATGTCCCTGTCTGTCTAAATTTCTCTTGAAAGCAGGTGGAGAATTGATCATTCAGATGAAAACAAGACACACCTATCTAATCTGGAGAAGGATGTCACTGGATTTTCTGAAAACACAGATTAAACTGGACAAGCATGGAAAACATTTCTTCTCTTTACACTTCAAGTGTAAAGTATCTGTTTGAATTTGGGAGGCGGTGGCATAGTATAGTCATGACTTTCTGTAGTTCTTTAGAGAAATGTCTTGTTTGGACAAAGTGTAAAGTAAAAATAAGTACCACCAGTAATGAACAGTTTTTATTTCTAAGTTTTCTTTTTCCATTAGGCTGAGGCATGGCATACCATTCCTTAGGAAGAAAAAAATATCAATAAACAACCCAAGATTATGCATAACATATGCATGTGCAAGGGAGGGAAACCAAAAGGAAAATATTAAGGCACTGCAAGTTTCCAGATAAAGTGTCAGGCCTCTCCATATATCACATTTCTCTCTACCAATGTATGATCCTTCTCTATCATTTAACATAACTTAAGTGTTGTTCTCTACCATTGATACAGTGCCCATGGAACTCATAGAAATCTTATACAGGATTCAGAACAAGTTCAGACACATATAGTTCTCATAAACTTGAGGTACCTAGTAAGTATGTCTAAAACAAATGCTTATGTTATCCAAATAGCCAACAGATAGTGCAGAAACTTGGAAAATCTGAGAGGCATCTTGTCTGCCTACTGTAAGTACCGAAGTTTAGTTCAATAGGATCTCATCCAGAAAGCCCTTTCTGTGTGTCCAATTCTCCTCATCATAAATAGAGAATTAAGACACAATAGTAGGAATTCTTCAACAGATAGTACCTTTTCTTCCCCTGGTTCATGTCTTTCATCTGAAAAATTTCTCTGCTTTTTGATACTCTGTCATTCAGCTTCAAGTATTTGCTGGATCTAGTTAGTATCTGTACCACAAGTTTGTTTTTTTTAACTGCAGTACCACAAATTCATTTTCAAACATCAAAACTGCAATAAAATACAGGCATAAAACCCCATTAATTTTTCCTTCTCATCTATAATACGTTCAGAATTTTTGGAGGATGAAAATTATTACATAAACCATGTAAGCACATACATATGTCAATCTCAGTAAAACTTTGGATATTTTTCCTACAAAAACTTTTAGATGTTCACATGTTCAATGTTTAAATGTTTAAACATTTAATGTTCTAAAGTTAAGATGTTTTCTTGAGTTTATGCAAAGATTAAAATTAAAATCACTGGATCTTTTATTCTCCAGATCCAGAGTGGATCTTTAATTACCTCGTGGACCATTTTGTACTATGTGCTCTTGCATTGCAAAGTTTCCTTTTTTTTTTTTTTTTTCTTTCTTTTTTTGTGGAAAGTGGAGCAGGATGTTAAAGAAGGCTCTAAGCAAATGTTCTAAAGATAAAATGTTCTAAAGAGAATACAAGAGAAAGAGAAGTGGGGGATTTCACAAATAACAACATTTATTCTGAAAAAAAAAATTTGTTTAGCATTGAAGAAAATAGCAATTCTTTCAGTCATACAATGTTATTAAATGTTCTTAAAATAGGGAAAATGCCACATACTTCACTGGTACGCTAGACTGCTCAAATAAATGCTTCACTTGTGAGGGCAATAATTTCTGTATGTCTAAATGAGAGACTGCTAACCTGTTAGAAATATTTTTTCCTGCAATATCTAGGTCTTTACTTGCCTCCTCAAAAAGATTTATCAGAAAAATTTCCAAATGACATTTCAAGTCTATTGACAAGCATTCAGTATTAGTTTGAGGTGAACACCACAAACAAAATATGAGCTAAATTAATTGAGTTCAGCAAAAGCCATACTGCTTTTGTGATTCCTGCCAACAGGCATCAAGTGATTGAAATCCATCTCCTTGAAGGTTTGAAAAAATGTGAAACATACATGTCTGAGCCTTCTAAATAGGCATTAGAGAGATTAATCATATTTGATACAAGATATGAGACACAGGAAGGGCAGAATGTTCTCCAAACCCTCTGCCATATCTTTAATGTGTGAGGAATTAAACAAGGGCCAGGAATACTCCTGCAATGGCTTTTACAAAGTCCTGGATGATATATTTTGTACTAAATTGAGTTTCAACAGCCTTATAGTTAGCTAAGATCTCTTCTGAGCAGAAATGTTTTTTCTCATCTTCAAAAATTAAACTGTTACTAACTTCTTCAAATTCACTTTGTGATTACAAAAGAATTGCTCTAGTCTAACGGAAGAAGAGAAATTAAAAGATTCAGCTGAGTAGTTGCTACTCACCAGTCTTATTCAGGTTTTGAGCAAGAACCAAACATTGCCAAAAAGCATTCATAAACAATATTTTAACCCTTTCAAACTAGTGCTAAAATAAAATAACTTTTTTTTTAAAAAAAAAGATAAGCTGTGCATAATGGAAATTACAAGTTGTTCTCCAACAAAATTTGTGACCTTTGTTTTGTTGTATAACAAATCCTTGTATCGTGTCAATCCAATGTGCCATAGCAGTGTATGAGACAAGGGAAACCATGAATCAAATGAAACAGAAGGTACATACAGTAACTGCTCTTGAAATAGATACCCAGTCTATCATTTTAAATATCTTGTTCAGTAACATTGTATGCTGCAAGATTAGTGCCCTAAATCCATCATGTGTCGTTAGGCACCTACCATCTCTTGCACAGGTACTGATCATTTAATTTAAGAAAAGTCCAATGGGCATCCACCTACTCATGAAACCACTTCAGAAATATACTGTGATTTTATATCTTTATGAAAATATTTTTTAACTGGAAACAGAAAGAAATAAATCAGGGCCGTGTTACATCAGTCCCTGTTCCACAAGCAAATCACAGTAGGAAACAATCAAGTTGGATGGACATTGAATGTTTAGCAGCAGATGAAGGAAAAATAAAAAGGTAAGCAATGTTTTTTAACAGCATTCATTGAGATAGAACTCTTTACAAAATTCATTCAGTTGTCGTTTCAAACATGAGAACAATAACATAAACGGCTATAGAGTCTACAGCAGTCTAGCTTTTACACTCTGAGATTCAACGAATTTACAAGAAGAGGATCATGGATTCTTGCTTCTTATTTCATTCTGTTTTCTGCTTGCTCATGATTATTAGCATGGGAGAAAGCATTGATTTCTTTAACAATTCCTTACCTTCAAATAGTCGTGCTGAATTTTAAAGCATTTTCTGACAATTACACATTATAACAATTATGTTTTGTCCTGCGTAAAAAAGAATTTCACATCAACACCAAATAACTGGCAGAATCAGTAAATACAGACTCCAACTTTCAGTTCTGCCTCTAGTCAGAAAACACTTCCTCATTTTTTAAACAGTAATTGATAACTGTAGTTGATAACTAACACTAACTAACAATATTTGCTTATGAAGAAAAAAATTCCTTACTGTTTTTGTAACCAAGTTAGTGACAGTTAATCAAGTTAGTGCCAGTTCCCTGTTATTCTGGAATTTATGGTTAGACTAGAGGGGAATCAACACCATACTTTACTAAAGAAGAAAAGTCATGTTGCTTGAAAGTTAAAACTGAGGCTGTCAAAGAGAGAATCTTTTCTTCTGTTGTAGTTAGTGCTGCTACAAGACCTACAACGTTGGCTGTCAAGAAACAGACATACTGCATCCAAAGTTTAAAACACAAGTTCCTTCCAGACTGTGCTATATAACCAACTGTATTGGTAACTTTCAAGGTGGATAAAATAGAATAATTTCTAACAATGAAGAAAGACAGACATTTTTCAGTAAATATTTCTCTGTTAGAAAGGAGAGTTAATAATGTAGCCATAAAATGTAAAGTGAGTGAACCACTATTGACTCCAACTATAACTGATAGTAATATTTATCAAGAGTTACTAAAACTGAGGATTTTAAAATAAGCAAATCCAGACAATATTCATCTAAGAACTTAAAGCATACATCAGAAAGGTTCTCTGGATCACAATGCCAACTTTGCAACATATTCTGTAGATCTAGAGATGTTCCAGAATAAAGCCATGCTTTGAAAATATGTAAGAAACTATTTTTTTTTCATATGGAAAGCTATAGATCTGCAGATACAACAGCATCCCAGACAAAATTGTAGGATGTCTAATATAAAATTCAACCAATAAGAATTAAAAGAATGCAGTACTATTAATGTTATTTTACATTTGTAGAAAATTAAATTATATTGGCAACATTTTACTATGTTTACAAATGTGTGTGATGAAAATAATGATGTTGCTGCAACAGATTTCTGTAATACACTTGAGATGACATGACATCTTGAGTGATAAAGCTTGAACAATTTAACATTCACATATTAAATAGATTAAAAACTTGTTAAATAATAAGATTCAGAACACAATGCTAAATCAGAATCATTGTCAACCAGCTGCATTTCAAGTAGAAACCCACTGAGATTTTTTTAGTTCTTTTTGGCTGTGTTTATCTCAGTGACCAAATGCCTAGGGATTAGGAAATAAAGGAGGAGGACAGGTCACCCCTGCAGCCTGTAAGCAAATCATATGTGTTTCAAATCTCAAAACACACATTTGAGTCAAAAATATAGGCCATGGCAATGCAATGGCAGATTAGTTGAAGATGTCCTTGCCCATTGCAGGGGGGTTGGACTAAATGACCTTTAAATGTCCCATCCAACCCAAACTATTCTATGATTCTATGATTCTATAATTCTATAATTCTATGATTCTATCTTAAATGCTGTGATTCTGAGATGGTCTTAGGATGACAAAGGATAATAAACTGAGAGTAACTTTCCAGTACAACTTTGTAACCACCAGGGTTAATATGATCCTAAGATTATAAACATGGAAATATGCTGCAGGATAAAAGAAACAAACCCTATGTTTGTCCAAGTCATAACTCCTGCTGTAATTCTGGCCACAGTTCTGTTCTCCATATGTTAAGAAGGGTACTATCACCCTTGGAAAGGATTCAGAAAAGAACCACTGAAGGACTGATGCACTGAAAAATATGTGTAACAGTACAAAACTGGATGAGACCAATCCAGTAGGTTATCACACAGAGCACAAGGGAGGGACTCGATCACATGCCATAAGCACCTATAAGAGAAACAGAACTTTGATAACAGATCTTCAGTCTAGAAGGTTAAGATATTAAAAAGGTCACTACGAAAACAGATAAACTCGGAACAGAAATAAAATCAATTTTTAGCAAAGCCAACATTGCCGTAGATGATGGGTGTTCATTGTCATTAAAACCAATTACAATAGCAGTGCTTATTCAGTGACGTTTTAGTACAAAGCATTGCTGACATTGCATCTAGAAAGATGGGGACAGTTACTGTTAGCTCACTCTGTACCTGCAAAATGAAAGTCTCATAACAGCGTAACTTCCAGGTGTATTAATTTATGCATTGCGTGACAGCAATTTGTAGACATCAGGGCCTGCACAGACTCATGGAATTATCCTTTCCCATTGTTTACCAAAGGAATTTTTAACATAGATCCTTATTTTATCCTTTTTATGCTCTTCTGTGTGACAACACTTTGTCTTGTCATGAATACACAAAATTATCCAGCCACTCTTACTTGTCCTGAACAAGGACATGTTTTCCTATTTGTTGTCCTTCTCATTGTTGCAGAACTTATCAGTATGATCAAAATAATGTAATTCTGGGGAAAATTGTCACTCCCAGAAGTCACTGACTATGAGGATTTTACAAGGTGCTATAATATACAGAGTGAGACAATTTGGCATACATGGTTGGGAAAAAAATATATTCTATTATATATTTAAAAAAAAAAGTTTTCTATTTGAATTCATACAACTTCATGTAACTTGCCAGATTATTTAATACTATCAAGTCTACCAGACAGACTATGTCAGAAAGTAAGGATCATTTCTGCTTGGATAATAAGGCCCATTCTCTGATGTTTACTCAAGATAAACTAAATTTATAGGGTATTCCAGCTGTCTAAAATGCCAAGTCTATTCTGGTCATTATTTTGCTTTCAGTCTTCTGGCAAATGGATCTAGCAGTGCAGAATTTCAGAAAGTAATTTCCAGTTAATTCCAGTTTCCTGATCCACAAAAGAAGGAAGACTAATACAGCACCTGTCAGAAGAAGGACTCTGATGGGCAACATCAAGTCAAATCCTTTAGAGTACTGAATCCAGGAAAATGTTTTTGTATGAAATATTATCAAGGAAAAGGGTAAGAACAGGTACATGCCAAAACATCTTACATGTTACCCTACCAGTGAGATGCATCCACTTGAACCAGCAATATATTGTAATCACCTACTGCATCTGTTACCACCTTTGTGAATCTGAAATTATACATAACATCAGCCCTCAGCAAACACCAGCTGGCTGAGAAGATACCAGGTAGAAAGATGGCCTCTCACTTAATTATTGCAGCATGTGTGACATGGCCACCATGAAAATAATCTGCATAAGAGTTTGAAAATTGAGACAGAGATTCCTGAGCTACCTCTGTGTCTTTCTACACCTGCAGACAGAGCTTCTCCCTTCTGTTCCTCTCCCGGATTATAATGGAATAATGTTATATTTCATTTCATTTCATGGTCTCCTACAGCTAAAGACAAATCCAAAACCCTAATAGATAAAAGCTGTGTAGCACCTTTTGTCTAAACTTGGCTGCTACAAAAGTCTGTTCCTCTTGAAATAAAATGGTTTTCAACCTCAACCTTGGGGAAGCAAGTTTCCTGATACCCTCAAAACTAATAGGAATTTTGACCCGTCAAAAAAATCTACTCTAATTACAGTAAGCTTAAATCTGAACATTTAAAAGTGTATACATTATTTTGCCCTGATTATCACAAGACAAATTCTGAATGGAACTATTTTTTATTTGTTTGGTTGTTTCTTTTGAGGAAGAAGACTTTGAAACTGGTATTTTACTTTCCATTTGTGATTTTTCATTATACAGAAGGATCATATTTTCAAGCTTTGCCTCAATGCTCTGAAGGCTGGAAGCATTTTTCCTCAATGAAACTTGTGATTCATATGTAATGAGTTGCCTCCAGGAGTGAATGCTTTAAGTACATGCTCATATATCATGAAACATGGAGTGTCTGATCAGTTAACTCTTGGGAGAAGGGATGTTGACTGTTCTTATGCCTAGAAATGAGCTTAATGGCATCCCCACTTGGTTTCAAGTAGCTTGGAGAATTCTCAACAACCAGCAGTTCTTCACTCACACTTTTTAGTTATTTCTGAACATTGGTATTTTTTAGTGCCCAGGATCAGTCCTCACAGATTTTATACTCTTTATCAAAAGCTCACTGTCTTCCACTCTTGCAAAATCAGGTATAGGTCAAATGAAGCTTTGTTCCTCGTGCCACCCCCAGGTTTAGGAAAAGCAGAGCTGCAGTGTCATTTCCTGCAATAACACACAGATAAGCACTCAGCATCATACCGCCAAGAAATGTTGCTCTTGCTGATCAGAATACTTAAATCTGGTCGGCTACATAAACCTGCTTTCCAGTGTTTCAAAAAGCTGCAGCTGTAACTGTAGTTGCTCAAATATATGAAATTTTAGGTGCCTTTGGATCAATTTTATACTTAATTAAAAAAGGTCAAGGTGCCTGAGTAGATAGAGCCGCAAATTAACATCCAGCACTTGTGGACCCTGTTCCTTTTCATGCCACAAGCAGATAGGGTTTCTTTGCAAAATCTTCCACCCCACCATTCACTTTGCACTGATGTAAAGTGGAGCTATTAAAGAGCGGCATCTCCTGGAAAGCACGCTGAGACATCTCAGTAAATATCAAAGTGGAAGTTCTATACATTAATTAATTATTTTAGATACACAAAAGTAAACATATCAGTTCAAATTGAAAAGTGCATAAGGTAAGTGTAATGAAAATAGTGGAGTGGAATCTGTACCTTCAGAAAACATCTAGTTTATATCTGGGATAAGATCCAAGTCCACTGAAATGAACAGATCGGGGCCCAGTACCTCCCTCAGACATTTGTGCTACACTGACTGCACAAGCAAACGCAGCAGCCGTTATTTCCTCAGCAACAGTTTAAAAGCAGCCCCAGCTTCATCCAATACTAGATTTGCCTGATTTTCTCTCTCTTTGGGATATCATCATGGAAACAGTCTTGATTACTTAATGTTCCTTAAAATGGTACTAACTTAGCTAATCAATGTTATTCTGTTGTTAAGCAGGATATTTTTCCTTTCTGAAACAATATTGATTACCTAATTATTGCCATTAAAAGCACCCAAAACCAACACACATTTAAGCCAGTGATGGCACGGCTGCTATTAAAGCTCTCACCAGTAATACTATTCTATTTCTACTCAGTTTGTAGAGCTTCCCTATTTTTGAATGTCTTCAGCTCTCTCACTGTCCTAATATTTAGCAACTTTCTCCCCCCCAAGCTTCCACCAGCAGACAGTACAAAATTAATGATAAATGATGGGATCCAACAGCTTGTTCCAGAAAGCAGTGATACAAGACACAAAGAAAGGGATATGGCTGCAGATACAGACATCGCACCTGTTTCTAATTTTTAAAAGTTAAAACTTAATTCCACCTCATTCAAAATTATTTTAGAAAGCAATTCACAACAGGAAAAATTATAAAATTGGTAGGAAACTAAAACTTGGGTGTTGAGAATTAAGAACTTGAAACTGTGAATTAGAATATGTATGTGTATCTATATATATTACTGTTGCATCATTAGGAGAATTTGACTCCACAGCTTTATTTATGATTATTGAAAGATTCTTCTGTTTATATCTAGCCATAAAATTTCACTTACTTAAAAGCTCTGATACTTCTTTAAAACGACAGAAGCCAACCTGCCTTTCTCTGTAGTCATTGGGTGTTTTAACCTGATACTCAAAATGCTTTGTGGGATTTGCCTTAGATGGCAAATTGCTTCCTTTTTCTGACTCCTCACCGTGGGTTATATGCATTTTATGAATCATGATTGCATATATGTTTATGTGTGTGCATTCCCTCCTGCACAGTATTACATGTATACTCTTTTGTAATACCTATGTATAGACAATGGAGTTATAGTATCTTTTTTTAGTTGGTGCATAGCATATATTATAAACAGCGGATTCACATTGCAGATACAGTATGCATCAGAGGAGTTTTTAAGCCCCAGCCGTGCAAATGATGCCGTATAGGTAGTCCACATCAGCCTCATGAAAGCCCGGTAACTTTTAAAAAAGGGAAGGGTGATGATCTGTGAAGAAGCTAGAGCAATAAGATCTTTAGGCTGCAAAATCACTGGAAAAGGTAGGTAGACATGGTCCAATACTTTTTTGGTGAGGTCTGACATGCTTTCAGGGGTGTGCAGCTTCATGAGATATGTCAGAAAGGACTTTAAGTATGCAAAAACAGAGTCACAGAAACAGTTTTTCCTTCTGTGTGGCCTAAGATGTAGAAGGTGGAGTGATAATTCATGGACCTGCCTCAGAATATGTCAACCAGGGCTCCAATTGTACAAATATATAGCAACTGGTGGTCCTTGTCTACACAGCCACACACTAAGACCTACATTAGGTTTTTGTACCTGATGGAGACAGAAAGCCCTGCCCATGTCATTCTTGTTTTGCGCTCCCAGTCTCTCACATTTCAGCAAGAGGGATGGAAGAGACAGACATCCCTTGTAAGCAGTCTGAATACAGCCCTGCAGGACAAGATGGAACATAAAATACAGCACAACAGGCAAGAAGAAGAGAACAAAAATGGAAAGATTTGCAGCCAGGCAGTGCTAGCAGTTACAAGACTCATCCTAACATGCCTCAACAGCAGCTTTCTGTATATTCAGTGGAACTGGCTGGTTGATAAGCAATGCGAAAGTCAGTAAATTGACTTAAATTTGACTTTAAATTCAAATAAATTCTTTTGATTTTTGAATTTTCTTTCTGCTAGAAGAGCAGATTAAACAAAAACATTAATCTACTCTAACATGACAGTGTTCTCCTATGATAACCCCCAAAATGCTCACATTACTACTGACACCAAACAACCCAGAGAACCAACAAGGTATGAGAAAAGGGAATGGGGAGAAAGGAGGACAAAGGAAGAGGAAATTGTTACATTTCTTTCTCCTTGGTACAGTTTTCCTTGCCAAGAATGGACTTAAGCTCGCGTTGTTTCTTGCTATGGGACCTGGCATACTGCCACATACGTGTTCCTGCTCACAGGCAGCATCAGCATGCTGGCCACAATCTACTTCAGAAACAAATGAGGTCCAAAAATATCCTCCTCTATAAACAGGTTGTCTGTCTGTGTGTGTGTGTGTGTGTGTGTGTGCATGCTTGCATGCGTGATTTATGCAAAAATACTGTCAAAATATTCTGGTTCATCAAAAGTCTAATTTACATACATTTTTGGGACACTGCAGAGGCTGATTAACATGACGTATCTCAATTCAGAAGGAATGTTGACTAAAGCATTTTAGGAGCCTGGGACGCAGGAGCATGAGGTAGATAAGCATATGGAGCTCAGTGAATGAAACAGGAGGCTGCCTATTCTGCTATGATATATGTTCCTCAACTTGAGAGAACTTGATGGCTTTCTGAGATAAGAGATTTTGTTTAGAAAAATCTAGTACAATGAAAAAATTATTATAGAGCTTTCTTTATTCATCTGTGATATGCTCAGGTACATCTTCCATCACCTTTTACAGACACCAGTATTTAGGATTTATGAAAGAGAAAAATAATCAGCACTATAACCTCATTTATAAATAGTAAGTTATAATATTTAGAAATTATTTTTTATCACCTGGGTTTAGAGAAACCGTAGCAACATTTATCCTGCAAAATAAAATTGAATGACATTTTATATTAGGTCTTTTAAATTTATGCAATAACTTACCCATGCATCTGAAACTAGATTAATTTTACATTTTCTCATTATTTATTTAATTGGATACTGACATTTCTCCAGAGTCTTAAAGTATGAGAGAATCACATAATTGTTCCCTAACTGCTTTCTGTATCACCAAAACAATATAAATACCATTCTGTTGCCAAGTCCAAATCTCCAACTAGTGGAAATGTTTGCTGGTAGCCTTCCTGAAAGGACTCACCTCATGCATTATTCACACCACCGTAACTCTGCTCGGTAACTTTGCAGCAAAAAACAGTATTTCACCACAACGATATACTCCTCCTCACCCCCCAGCAACGTCCACTACATTTAAATATTGTTTTGCACAGGTTGATAGTCCAGAGTACAGGAGACAAAGAGGAAAGTACTCACCATCCCAGTGTTAAATTATCAGCTGATGGGAGACAGAATTTCACATTATTATGACATATCAGGTTGCTTATTGTTTTATAAAAAGTACATTTATTTAGGGTCCAAGGGAAGATGTATTCAATCTAAGCTGGCCTTCACACTTAATAAAAAAGGGCTGGATCTTTGCAAGAAGTAGCTCGTGGAAGCAGCTATTCTCTCCAGTTTTATGTGTTCAACCATTAGGGTTCATTTCTGTTGTTTAAGGTAGAATTCAGTGTTATCTAAGATGCTGCAGGATGCTCTCTGTGTCCTCACATTTCCACTGCAGAAAGACCCACATCTACCGTAGGTGCTGCATTGTATCATCCCCATGCTTATCTTGTTCTAGAAGACTAAGCTCCCATTCTAGCCAATAATGATCTGGTCAATACAGTCAGAAGAGCCTAGAAAACTATTTGGGTGACTAGACAAATGTTTATTTTTAGGATTAACCTGGAGCTGAATCCCACATTTGGCTTCTGGGTATAAATTACACTATCATAAAGGTAGTCCAAAGGAACTTTCAGGCTAAGCAGGGAGACCTATAATGAGTTCAATCACCTGCTTAGGCAGTGCTAGGTGGCAGATGATCTGTATTACAATTTGGGACTTGGATGTGGTTTTTTGATTCCCGTTTCAGGAGGTTTTGGATATACCCATCATGTGAGACAAAGAAGAGGAGTGAAACTTGCTGTTCATTCCTATATGTGTACAGATTATAAACTCACTTGCAAAGTGATATAATCTAGGCCAAAATGATCAAGACATGTTCTGAAGACAGATTACTTAAATAATATTTCTTTTTAATAATTTGTATTCTGTCTGTGTCAGGTAGTGACAGAATTTGAGAATAAAAGGAGGGACTCACAAGTGTCGTGCTGTCTGAGGTTGAATTTCTGACAAGACTGCTGAGAAAGAAGCAGACCTTTACTTGCTAAAGGACAGTATCGTGGCTAGTCTCTGGATGTGATATGAACTTAATACTGCTAGCAGCTGCTGGAGTGTTTCCTTAGACTATGCAGTACATGTATTTCTCCATGAATACAAGTCTCCATGTCTCCATCTCACAGAAGCATAGCAAGGATGAGTACAGATTGGGAGTACATCATTGCAGATGGATGTGCTTTTGTTTTCTAGGGTAGACAGGAGGTGAAGGTTCCTGATAAGCTCACGGGATGGCACTCTTATTTATTCCCCAGTTTGCAGGAAGGCACCCAGGATGTCCTACTGGCCGGCTCACGGGTTCTCACTGTCACCACTGGGTGTCTCACCAACCAGCTTTTTGAAGAAAATGAGGACAGTGAAGATCCTGGCTGCACAAGCATGGAAGAAGAAATTCAAGCACCAATGGCAGCTTATGAGACAATAGGACTGGATCTGCAAGTTACAGTTACAAGAAACACAACTACCTGACCTCCAGCCTCAGGCAAGGTTGGCATGTGGGCACCACCTGCCCTGGGTTTGAAACTTCCCTGTGGAGAATTTCAGCCACTGCAGCTGCATTACCAAAAATTATTTCTGACTAGAGATATAGCCCAGAACAGTGAAAACCTGTTATCCCTCCAACAGGTTAATTCTCTTCCTTTGTATGTAAATCAACTTGGTTTCATGCTTTGCATGGCACTGTGAATGCATGCGGAATATTCCCTGTTCCACCTAGAGTTCAAATTGATGCTACTATTCATGCAATCAGTTAATTAACTCTGAAGGGGTTAACAGAGATGGAGGAAAGTTCTCCTGGTAGCATACTGTGCCTGAAACCACACATTTTTATGGCATTACCTTGCAAAAAAATCATCACACTGAAATAGCATTAAGGAAAGACAAATTAAACACAAGAGTAGTAGCCAGGGGAGTCTTAAAGTTAATCCAGCATATTGCTGTAAAAAGGCTTGCCATCTGGATCCTAGTTTGCTACAATATTGAAGCTTCATGGCATTTTCTTCCCTTCATCTTCTTTTTCAGCTATCATTCATGAGAGCTGAAAAACCTGTGCAGTACTCCAGTGTTGCAACGTGCATGTGATATAAGATGCTTTCAGAAATCCCTGTTAAAGTGTGTAAACAGATAACTGTCTCCTACAACAACTCTGCAGCTGTTTGTATGTCAGTAGCCTCTGATAGACTCACAGCCATGGAGCAGTGGTAATCGTAGTAGTGCTGGTGCTCCAAAAGTACACAAAACCGGGCACTCGCGTTTTCCAGGAGGAAGGGTGGACACTGTACAGCCTTTGCCAATCACTTCAGGTTTGAATAACTCCACTAAGCTTTTGTGAGCTGTTTCAAATCCCCCTCTTTACCTCTGGTATCGCAGGCAACAGCTAAAGGGACCTCTTTGCATAAAATACCTCAAAACACTAGAGGGCCGGTTGGCTTGGTAAGCGCAGTGCTGGGGCTTGGAGACTGTAACTTAACAAAATGCGTCTGAGGCGCCGGATGCCGGCTTTGACTAGCATATCAGAAGAGAAATGCATCAGCGATTGCATTTTATATGATCGACAAATCTGCTTTGAAAAGGCACACGGGTGAGGTGGCCGAGAGGACAAAATGAATTACCTCTCGCCTCCTCCGGCACGGTGGTGGAGGTTGGGAAGGAGCCATGGCACACATTAAAGCAGAAGAAGAGACCTTATGTGTCTTAAAGGGAGTCCAACAGAGAGGTCTGGGAGGGTGTTTTTTGTTTGGGGGGGGCTGTTGTTTTTTTTTTCTCCTAGGCTTTGGTGAGGAGAAAGATAAAATGTGTTTGCTCTCAGATACCTGCAGTTGTCACCACACACAGGCAGGTTTTCATTCCTAGTGAATGAAAAGACAAATTTTCCATTTTGGCTACTTTTCCTGGAATAAAACCAAGCTTTAAAGGAATGGAGTCAGGTCCTCAGGTCACAGAAATTCAAACAGCACCAAAGGAAGATGAGATTTTACACCAGTTTGCACCCACGTAAACAACTTCTTTTCATGTAAACAGCTTCCTACTTATTTCAGGAGGGTAGTCTGATTTCCTCTCCCTGGAAACAGAATCTGACCCATCAAGTTGTTTTTCCTCATATGTATTTAAGCATGTTTTATGCCTGCAGTCCCTGCATATCACAAGCCAGAGTGCGCTATGACTACAGGGATGGGGCAGAGGGGGGAGAACAACAGAAAGTTTGCACCTAAGCACCAGGCTGATTCAGCTGTCATTAAAAATGAAGACAGATGAAGGGGACAAGCAGTTTTTCCCTGTCCCTCGAGGAGGAGACACTGAGTGACTATGGGCTGAGGGCTGGAGCAGCCGGGAGGCACAGCTCACCAGCCAGGATGACCTTGCCACCGGTGAGGAGCATGGTCCAACCCAAGTGAGGATGGACTGCCAAAAAGGTGCCGCTGGACTTTAGGAAGCTTAAATTCACTTTGAGCACACACAAATAGCTCCACTTGTCACACTTTTGAAAGGCAGGTCCTCTACAGCTCCCAGTGCTTCCCAGATATTGGGAGGATCTTTAAAGAAATAATCACAACCAGCCTCAGGAGGGTTTCCGAGGTGTTTTTATATGACATGATTCCCCTCTGGATGTTTTATTCTGCCATGTAGTTACAGAGATCTGCAGTATTACCCATTAAAAGGGTATTTTTTCGTAATACAGAAGTCATTGAGATCTACAGGCAGCTAGAATTATTTAAGTTTTTTAGATGAATTATCTCTAGACACACATGCACACATGCTGCCTCTGTATTTTCAAGACCATTCTATTCCTACCTGCAGGGGAGGATCATCTCTGCTGCTTGTACAATTTTGATAAATTACAAACAGGGAATTTTCCTAGGGGGAGATTAGCCAAATCACTTTCCATCTTTAAAGTACACTGAGCTTGCAGTGGTCTTCTCTGACCCTAGCAACATCCCAAAGTAAGTTTTCAGCCAGTGCAAATACAGGATGTACCAAGTTAAAATTTAATCATCATAACATTAGCAATGTCTTGGATATGCTCAGAAGAAATTGTATAACATTAGGCAAATAACATCCCATGAGAGAACTGTACTTCATTTTCATTGCTGTTAGCAAAAGAATCCACAAGTATAAGCAACAGATCAAGTTGGCTGCAAGTAAATAAGAGGTATAGTCAGCTATTTACTGCAGTACATGCTTATCTGTAATATGTTCATTTCAGGAAACACTTATACATTGCTTATCACAATATCTCAACCTGCACAATTCTTTGATCTAAGATCCCATCCCCTTGAAAAGTCAGAATTATCATAAAAATCTTTGGAAAAAAATCCAAACAGTATGAATATTCATTCTCTTGACAGCTGTTACTTTTATGGAAATGCAATAACAGCAAACTTCTTGGATTTGGCAAAGACTTTTTACCAGATGAATACATGCCAGTAAAAGAACTTAAGTGAAATGAAAAGCCTGGCTCACTCCTCTTTTCTAAAGAAGTGTGCTGCAGTCCTGAGCATTTTGAAAGTTAATGAAAGAGTCTTTTTTCAAATTTCAAAACATATATGCAAATTGCAGCTGGCAGTGCATGCACAAACCGTATTTAATAAACACATCAATTTGAAAGCAATGTTCCATGTGCACAGTTAAACAGCCGATGAATGGAAATTTTGTCCTGATAGAAATAACAGCAGTCTATTTGCTTGTGATACAAAACGCAATCAAAGTTGTCATCCTCCCAGAAAGTTTAACCTAGTCATATAATTTTACCCTTTAACAAACAATCTGCATGGCTGACTGAGGGGGGGGGGGGAAACAAAACAAAAAAAAAAAGGAACCTGTCCATTTATTTCTATTGCTATGGTTTGCTAAAGCCCTGCTCTAGCAGCTCTCAGTGGAAAACTGCATAGACCAGGAATGTCTGCAAGTGAGATGCACAGATAGAAACATTCAGCACAAGATGTAAGGTAAAGAAGACTGCAACATACCTTCAGCAGTGTGCTCATTCCTTCCCAGCCAGCCAGTTCTCAAGAATGTACACTACTGATGGGACTAGGAAAGTAGTTGTAAATGGACTACTAATAAGTAGATTCATGAAACCAGATGTGACAGCAGGGTGTCACTAGGTCCTTTTTAAACTTGCCTCCAGTGCTGTCTCCTAGTTCCTCCAGACAGAATTAGACAGTTGCTGCTAGGATCAGAGCTGAAGAAGCAAGGGTGCTTTTTGACTGCAGTTGCTAATGCTCCACTTTCAGGGAAAGCGCAGAAGTATGTGTGTGCCTGCACTAACTGCACACACTCATCAGCCTGCTACAAGCAGGGAGATGTGATATGCATACTGAAAGAGCTGTGCAGGGAGGAGTAGTTCAGAAGCACACCCAAGCCTGCTCTGCTAGTAATTGCACCCTACTGACCTCCCTGGGCTGGATCACTGCTGTATAATTCATCAATAAGTCTATCAGTCAATAAGTAACGGATCTGAAATAGTGCATAAGGGGAGGGGAGAGGAGGGGACAAATGCAGCTTCAAGCCTTCAAACAGAAAACTTTCAAGGCAGCTGTTTTACATTTCTCTGCCCTTAACGTTCCCACTGCAAATGTCATGGTCAATAGGTGAAGGCAATTGGATTTTATTTTAATTAATAATCTGAAAGAGCATTTCTTTAGCTATGATAAAACACATTTTTAACAGGAGTCCTTAATGAGAACTATTATTATTCTAGGGGTTATAGGAGTACCAACAGATCCCAGCTGTGAAGGTGGCCCCACAGAGCAAGGTGATGTACTGACTCACTCCCAGAAACAGAACTTACAGTCAGACTGGATATGACAAATGCAAGAAATATCAGTATCTTTACTTTTCATGGGAGAAAATGAGCTTCAGAGAGGGAAGAAGTATGCCCAAGGTCACACATGGAATCTGAACCCAGATCTCCTACATCCTATTCTAGTTTCTTACCAATAAAACCAGACTGCTTCTATAGACACAAATCACCAAAACATGAAGCAGCCCAGGCTGCCACTAACAACAATCTTTGATATGAACCAAAGTGGCAACTGTCCATCTTCTATCTTCATGTCTTCTTTTTAAATGCAATGCTTTCACATGAATTTAACCATGCAAGCTTGACAGGTAATTCTGCTGGACTGTGCTCCAAACATCCCCTGGAAAAGTGAGCTGTCACATTAGCTTGCACCCCTTTTTAAGCAAAGCTGTAGGATTAAAATTGCCTCGGCTGGTCAAGCTCTACTGTCTCTGTACCGAAAGATCCTCTTCTAGATCTCACAGTGGGGCACTGGCTTGAGAATGGATTGATGGGGAAAAAAAATATATAATGAGTAATCAGCACCAGGACCTAGCAGCCCTGGAGTGGTTCTGGAGATCCTTTATCCTAGGACTGACTGTATCCTGCTTTATTTGTGAAGTGTGATAAGATCACAACTCAAGGTGGTGGGGCCTCAGGCCATAAAGCTAAACAGTAGGATGTGAAAAATCTTCAGAGACTCTTCTGGAGTAGCAGCATGTCTGCAGGGAATATCTCCTGAGTTAAGGGAAGAGTTTCTTTTTGGCTGTTTTTATTTACAGACTACTAGACAAAACAAACAGCCTGGAGTCCATTGTGTTTGCAGCCTTAATGAACAAACAATACAAGACAGACACACTGTAGCAGAGCTTGCAAAATGCAGTAATACTGAAAATAAATGTTCTTAAAATACATTAAACCCCCTTCATCTCTTTTTTATAAATGTATTATTCTTAAATATTGTTATATTATCTCAGTGAAATCACTCAGTGTTGTCTCAGTTCAGGTCTACATTGACATTAATGAGAATTTTCCATCAGGGAGAAGTTGGTCCCTGAAAAACAGTTTTGGAAATCCAGCAGGAATAGTTCTGTGAAGTGTTTTCAGAGGTGCTAAATATGGCTAATTTAATTTGATCCTCTATCAGACTTAGCTGCAGGTGAACGTTTCAGCTCTTACCCTGCATCAAACCTGGACCTTCTGGGCAGTTCTATATATATATATTTTAATTCCAGAAAAGGAAGCACCTAAGAATGCTCCAAACCCACAAACATTTAATCAAACAAGCAATACACAGAAACAGGTAGCCCAACAGGACTAGTCCTGGGAGCAAAACTACTGCTTAAAAGGTTTGAGCTTTTATAGATATCTGGGATGTTGACATTAGATAGGTTTGTCCTTGTCTAAAGACTGTCATTTACTAAAGATTCTAGAGATGCAAATAAGTGTTGGAAAGAGTGAAACGGACAATTCCATAGGTTGTGCAATACCTGTGCAGAAGCATTTTGGACACCTGGGAATGATGTAAGGAGCTAGGATCATAAAGAATGAGAATACTGTGGGTGGAATACGAGATGCTTCCAACTCCTTTGGCATGTGCTATGTGGATAGGAGTATGTCTACACGGAGCACAGTGATAAGACATAGATCTCTCTGTCCTCCAACCTGCCCAGAAGTCATGTGAAGGGTGGAAGTCCTGTCCTCCTTCTAATCTAATTGGCATCTCCAGGAAAATCCATTCCAAATTAGTGCTGCTAGTCCTGCCGGAACTCAAGAGTAGAATTAAATTTATGTGGATGTCAGCATGGCACCATGCTCAGGGCAGTTAATGCTGCCTATCAGTGGTGTAGACTCACCCAGGCTCAGTGCCAGGCTAATCACGTCACGGATCATTGTTGTTCTGGTTATTGTTACATCTTTATTGTAACAGCTTAAAAAAAAAAAAAAATAATAGAGGACAAAAAAAATCTGAGAATGTGTTTTATTGCATGTTATCTTGGGTTCAGAAAGGATTCTAGGAGTTCTGGGATTTTTGCCAAATCTTTAAGAATCTGACAATACTTACAAGTCATATTAAGCAGTAAATAAACTACTATTGATTCAGGAAAATAAAAGCACCAAACAAATCTAAACATTCATTGAATTAATATCTCTTTATAGAGTAAGCAAACTCTCTAAAAACATTTTTTTTTCCTGCAAGATATCCCTTTTTATGAGAAGGAACAAATATCCTCCTACTCTAGAACAAAACCAAGTATGATGTATATTATGCTGTGATACGGAACGGTCTCCATAGAATATTTCGTAAACCAGTGACAACAGCAACTCCCTACAATCTCCCTTCAAATGACATTGCATTTTTCCCTGCAAATAGATTATCTGAGATGAGTAAAAGAAAAACTATTTGTTCTTACTGTTTTTAAGTGAAAAAATGAATGCACCAAAAGGCCAATAATTTGGTCTATCTTTTCTTTTTAACTCATTTCTTTTGGTTGCCTAATTTTAGATGATTTTTTTGAAACATGATTTTACAGAAACAGCACCTGTCCTGGAAATCAAACTCTTTCAAAACAGTACAAATAAGGCACCTAAAGACAACACTGGTTGAAAATCTTAACTTTTATACTTGTTATGTTGGACAATTTCAAAATACTTAAGAAAATGAACACCATTCTATCCTAAATCAACTAGCATTTCTCAAATCTCCTTAATAAATAAGGTCTGGAATTTACATAGGAAGCAAAATAACAAGGTATCTCCACTCCTGATTTTTCACTAACATTAGGCTAAGTCAATCCTTGAATGAGAGTGTTAGGAAATATACTTGAGCCTAAAATAAATTAAAAAAGCATTGATTAAAGGTGGCTAGTAGTGTTTAATGTCAACCAGGATGTAGGTTAGTCTACAGTGGGAACCCAAGAAAAGACAAAAAATGATTGCTTAACCATTATTCAGGTCTTATTTGCTTTCCTTTGGAAGATTCTAGGCTAAGGTAGCCTTGACAGATTGTACAGTAACAAACCATTGTCAAAAGAGTGAAGAGGGAATAAGACAAACAATTGAAGCTGTGAGTAACTGGAAGTAGTGCTCAAATAAAATTATTATAAGGCCCATAAAATCCACAGTCTATTGTTTCCCAAAATTAAGAGACTAATATAAAAAGTGTGGGTGAAAGGCAGCAGTTATCACTTCTATTCCCAATGAATTCATTATATCTGCACATAGCTTTCATGCCTTTCATGTTCACAGAGCCCTGAGGCCATGTGCAGATACACAGAAGTCAACAGAGTACTGCCCATACGGATAGTCTTGCAGCTACCAAGGTGCTGGTGCATTCCCAGGGAACAGGCTCTCTAGACAATAGCATTCAGGAAGGAAATTTTCAAAAAACAGTCTGAAGAAGAAATTAGGGATTGCCCTTTTTTACAGTTATTCCCTAATTGATTATTCCATGGGCTGTGTTAACACTCTCCTAGCATAAATCAAAAGGACTAATGTTTTTGAAAACAACGTGCCAAGGAGGTAATCTCCAGTTTAACATGTTTTTTTAGAATAGTCTTTACTTGAATCATTACATAGTATCCAGTCTCTTTTTGTCTGTATTGAAGGTCTTTCTCTTTTCCATTCAACCTAGACCCTTCCATCCTTTTGACTCGCTTGAAAAACCCACACATAATATTTAGTTAGTACCTATCAGTGGAACTACACAGGTTCAACAAAACAAAACAAAACAAAACAAAGAAAAAAAAAAGAAAACTTTAAAGCCCCCCAGCTAGGAATTTCTCCTCCTTCAACAACAAATCTACACATGTCAACACAAACAAATTTTACATTATTTCTTAAATAGGTAATGCATAAAGGAGAGCCCCAACACCTTCCCTAGGCCATGACAGACAGTCATTTTCTGCAAAGATGCAATGATTCCCAGAGCAAACAAGCTCAGGACAGAGCCCAAAGCAACAACAGTCACTTTAGGTGGTAAAGTACCTGGAAATCACACCTCCCTTAAGGGTGAGAGAAAAACTGTTCCAGATAGTACATCCGCTTAATGTGTTGTGTGTATATAGGTGTATGCATAATATTAATGATCCATTACAAACATTCCAGAAGATCAGAGGTGACTATATATAACTATATATACATATATATGTGAGTATATATTTGAGATTTATTTAATTTGTATATAAATATGTTACATATGTATGCGTGTTTCTGTATGCATGTGCATGTATATAGCATGAGTGTATGTATTCAGATAAACTCCTGTACTGACATTTTGATATTTGTTAACTTGCCTCACAGCAATATGGAAATATTATTGCCTGAGAATAGATGGTATTTAGGAACTTGAAGCCCATATCTTGATGCTATATTGCTGTTAGCATTCCACATTTCACATTCTAAAGATATTGACTTTTTTCTCATACTTTCAGAGCAAGGGTATATGAATGTCATTCAAGCAAGGCTGTGTATTTAACCTAGAAGACACTTTTTTCTTTAACACTGAACATTAATAATTTACCCTCTAAGATATTAGAATAGCATCGAATTCCACTCATATTTTTACAAGATTTGTATGTGACAGCTAGTCTTCCAGGTTCTTTTCGTGAGCAAAGTTCTTTGAATGTGGTCTATACATAAGAAACTGTGCTTTCTTAAGTTATGAATAATAAGTGATTCTAATACTATATTTGAGTTTTGGGTAACATTTGTATTTATGAAAATTAGTGGCTGACAAAGACCTGCGAATTGGAATTCACACCAAAAGTCAAACATTAAAAAAAAAAAAAAAAGATGTGGCAAGAATGTGATGTGACTGCTTGATTACATTGTAATTTTTTTCTCTATGCTTATGATCTATTTTGCAGTCTCCATTTTAAAGTCAAGATGAAAGTCAGTTCAGACTGAAGTCACAAGGATAAAGAGGTTGTAATTTAAAGGTCTGATTCTGATCTCATTCACAACCAGCTTTACAGAGATATAATTCTTCAGCTTTCCTATATGACACTGTGCCTTCTCCAGCAAGAACTGGTGAAAGATCAGGTCCCATTGATTACTAATGACGATGGGTCATAGTCCTATAGTAGTGGTCCATTTACAAATATCTTCTACATGTTCTTATTCCTGATTTAAAGTCATGTCTCTGAAATACCAACTGCAAGGGATTTTGTTTTTTCCCATTTGCCCTAGCTAACACGTGCATCAACATATGTTTTCCTTAGTAAGGCAGCCATTAGAGGCAGTAATGTCAGACATGAAGAAGATACTAGGTCATGCATTCTCTTCAACAGCAATGTGCACACCCATCTGTCCCTGAAATCTCTCTGTGAACCTGTTACTGTGCTTTTGAGAAGGAAACTGGACTGCATTACTATTGAGGCATTACTATATTGGGCTGTGAAATCCCATGTGTCTATATGCTTAATGAAAAATGTGTAGATAGGAAGGATATGAGGAGTTTTGGGGTATGTGCAAATTTTCAAAAAAGACTTTCAAAAAGTCATTGATTTGGGAGCAGAGAACCCGCTGCCATATATTCTTAAGTGATGGGGGCTCTATAATATGCACATATTAATTACCCATGCTTAAGCTAATTATTAAACAGAGATTAAATTTGAACCCTGGCCAGAGTACATGGTCTTTAGAAAATCTTTTCTTCCATATGAATCTTCAAACAACAAATTTTAAAGCCTTTCTCTCAAATAACTTTGTGAGAAGGAAAATGTAAGTAAAAGTTTTCCTCCTTATCCATAACAGTGAGAAAGCACTACTGTCTCCAGCCACATTAATTCAGATAAAAGCATTCAGATTTTAGTGAACAACAGCCTTTACTGCCAATTCTAACTTTTCACTGGAGGTGTATGTGCATGTTTGGAGGGGGAGAAGTTCTCCTGACCCTATTTAACTTTGAAAAGTTGGATGAGATCACAACCCCAGGCTTTAAGTAATTCAATATGCTACAGAGCTAAAACCACTTGATCTGAGTCTGCCTTGAACTGTAAACAAAAGGTTCACCATATTTATTCTCTAACTTTGTTTTTCAGTAGTGTCCCATGATTTCTCAGTCTAATGGACATTTTCGTCTCAGAGAAAAAATCATTTAACCTCCTCTTAAAAAGCAGTAACCAAACTCATGGGAAAAGGTGTTTCACAGAAATGTGGAAATCCTGGCATTCAAACTCATGGTGTGAAGCCTACCAATCCTATTGCCACAGTCCCAAAAACAGCAGTAGTATAGTTCATGCATTGAGAATTTCATGTATTGAGAAAGGTCAGTATGGCATGCTATTGTAAACTGGACTATTTCACTGCAATGTAACGAACAAAAATTCATTTCATATTCACCATTACTTATGTACTCAAAGAGTACAAATATGTCCAGCACCAATGCCTAACCATAGCATACTATTTTATTGCTGGGAATTTTAGATCTGGATGCAGCAAAATATTTTTACGCATTTGCTTTCCTTTAAGTGAGAAAGTATTCCCATCACCCTCAGTGGATGAGGGGAGTATCAATAGGAAGCAAAACTGAGCTGGTGTAAATACTGCTGGGTCAGAGGAAAGAGGCAGCCGCAAGCATAGTTAGTGAAGTGCTAATTGGATAATGTGGTGAGAAATAGAGCTAAGTACAGAGGAAGGGCAGGCAGCTTAGATAACTAGAACAAATGTGAGTGCTGAGCTCTAGGAAGAGATATAAGAGGGAAAAAATGGACTCAAAGTTTGTTTGATGTAGTAAACCATTACACTGGAAGAGTCAAAGGAAACAGAAAAGACTGAGAGCTGTAGACCAATGCAGAAACTCCCAGGCTGGATTCAGCTGATGAGTCCTTCATTAAAGCCCGGAGGAAAATAACTATATGGATCTTCTGAAAAGCAAGCCAAGAATTATTTCATTGCTTAAATGCGAGACTCATATATGAACTGTTTGATGCTTCTTACTAAATAATGTCCTTTTGTTGTGTCATTGATATCGATAATTGCTATTATAAAGATGCCAGAGCCAGTCCAGTCCCTGCTATTTAAACATAATGCTTGGCCTCCCTGGCTGGGCTTCAAACTCCCCTCTGTCAGGAAACTGGGCAATTGGAGTTCTGCCACGCGGAGCGTAAAGCCATTCCCAGGGTGCCCATGGCGCACACCCCAGCAGGTGGGAAGCAGGCTTGGGGTAAAGTTTTCAGAAGTGGCTCATGGTGGGGCTTATACTCCATGTCACGCAGGTATTTCTTCCTTTCTTTTAAATTTGGAATACAAATGCAGATCTCAGTCAAAAGACTTCCACAAAATAGAGAAAAATATTATGTAAACACTCTTCCCACCCCCTGAGGGTTTGGTAAGACTCTGGATTGGCTCCAGAGAAGAAATGTGGAGGTTTCACTGGGCTGAGGCACTTCAAACAGAGCTGGAAAGGCATGACAGGCAGTGTTTCTTCAGCCCCATAGGGAGGACTGGGCAACTGGGTAGGTACTGCCAATCTCTGGTTCCTGGAAGTTTATTTGAAAATACCCGTGTTCACAAAGATTCATGCCCTGTTGCTAAGCAGCAAATCTGTGCATTCCTGGTTCAACGTTGTCTTGGAAAGGACCAGAGTGATGCCTTGTTTGCCATCAAGGAACTCCAGAGATCAATTACTTTCCAGGCTGCCCTAGGTATAACTTTGCAATGCTCAAAGTTACAAGCATATCCATGAAATCAGACACTTGTTCCTATTTGTTTCTACTTGGCAAAGAGAGCTCAGCTGAGAAGAAGGAAAAACAAATTAGAGAAGTGGTGACAGGGGAGGGTTCTTATTCTTCTGGATGTCACAGTATCTGTCCCTCAGACTATTTCTTTTTTTTTTTTCCTGTGAATTGTAAAAGGAGGTTGCTGAAACCTATTTCATAAATAGGAAGAGGCCCCCTGTTGGACACACTATGGAGCAGGAGCACAGGCAGTGTAGTGTTGAAAATGTCTTTCCGGCAAGGAGGTAGGAGGGGCAGCAAGGTCCTATGCCATTTCCACAGGGAGCAGAGGATAAATGCTGACTCTGCCCAATAGAATCCATCACCAGACTCTCAAGTTTCAGGACCTTACCATTACATCTGAGACTGGGACTGCTTCTTCTAGGTAAAAGTTTTAAGACTTTCACTCAAGAACTGCGTGAAAAATAGACAGTGTTTTGTCAGAGTTTCTGGAGGCATTGCCAAAACTGTATCCTTGCAGTTTCTATTTTATGACTGCCTTTTTTTATGAAAAAATGTTTAAAAAAAAAAGCCAAATACTCCCCAACAAGTAAATATTCATGTGTGACTTACTCTAAATTCACCTCTATGTTACCAGGATTCATTCTCTGCATGACTTTCCATGAAATTGCCCTCTAAGAGATTTTTAAGGGTCTTTGCCTAACAATTAAAGGGACCAACAAGAACTCACTGTGTTTGTCTGAGAAAAAGAAAAGACAGAGAGATATAAAAACAAGGTACCTTGCAGAAGAAAGAAACTTATCTCATAAATTTCCAAATATTGCCAGTTTCATCTGAAGCACCCAGAAAAGCTTTTAGGTCAGTGATCACAAATAGCAGCATCTGCATCTGTAAAAACTGGCAAAGAGAAAAAGGAGGAGAACTTTTTTTTTTTTTTTCCCCCCCATAGGAATAGGAACTAATGAAGTTTGGGTTTCCACACCTTGTATCTGGTGGTCAATTGCTACACTTGACTAGAGAGTATTTTCCACAGCTGGTCATTTATAGGGGCTCTTGCTCATTTTGATATCTGCTATTCAACAACATAAGAGGTGATGCTAATGTCTTTCCCTCAGTCACGTATGTACATGGAGCATTTATAAAATTTATCTTCCTTATTCATATACCCATCTTTACAAAACTTGTAATGACTTCATTATCTTTGATCCCTTCTAAACCACTATCAAATCTGGCTAAAAATAATCCAATAAATTTACAACATGCAACAAATATAGATGTTTGTACATATATACAAATAAATTATATGAAAAGTAAGAAAATCTTAAGGGAGCAGTAGAGGAAGAGGAGGTGACTGCATGTCCCCACTTGCCCATGAAAGTGGGGATGTCCAGGTCTGAGACTGGTCATATGAGAGACTGAGGATCCATCAGGCTATGCAGGGCCTAGATTATATTTATTTCAGAAATAGTGGTGGGAAGGATAGAAAACACATCAATTTTTAACAGCAGTTTCTACCAAACACAACAACACGGCCCTGACTCATATATGCAGAGTAGGAGTCCATAAGCCTTGTTTTCCTGGAAAACAATATTTAAAACTGTGAAAAGATTTCAGACAGAGAAATTTCATATTAGCTACCTGCATATGGTGCAAACAGGAGACTCAAACACAGTTAATATTTGTCTTATAACAAAGTATGTATCTGAAAAGTGTAAGGGTTTGGTTTTTTTTTCCCATTTTTCTTCCATGAGAGAAAAATGGACTAGAGACTCCAATTGACAAAAATACCAAGTTATACCTGAGCCAGTGGAATCTTGTCACCCAGAAAATAGTCAAAGTTGGGAAAACTATACAGCCATCTACTCCTAGATTTGGATGCTGGGTCATTGCTAGTTGTTGCTTCTCTTTGTGCTTAAAGCACTGGAGAGAGGGGGAAAACAGGCATTTTCCCACACAGAAGGATAAATCCAATCATCATGGGGAGGGGTGTGGAGCAAATGTAAGCATTTCTGCATCTGGGAAGACAGAAGTGTTCCTAGGACCTGGGAGTGACATAATAATAACAACATTTGACAACAGGGAGATCATGTTACATCCACGTTACCAGAAATGAAGTTTTTGGCTGCTTTATGCCCAGAAAGATGCACAGTATGTGCTATATAACATTGTGTCCTGCCTGGCTGCACCATGTGCTTAAGGCTGAAGCTTCTTGCAAGCCCACGCTTGCCTGCTTATGCAGATGGGGTAGTTACTATAGAAGACCTTGCAAGTATGGTATATTGAAAGGGTTTTACTAGGCATGAGAAATGTTCTTATATATCATGCATTGTAGCACCATTTCCTTCTGCTATATGTTTGTGTTTGTTCAGGGGTTGAATCTCTATGGCTTCATGTGGGAGCCTAGTTTGATGTTACTACTACACTAATGGCTAAGATCTGGCCAAGGTGTCCAGGTTTTGTAGTGGAATATTCATATAATTTTTTTTTTTTTTGCTTAACCAAGGTGTTCAGGAGCTATCAAAGCTCTGTAGTTTCCCTCTATAGACAACAGAAAGAGATAGATTCCTTGAGAAGCTGATTCAGAGTGAATAAATCACACATTCGTCAGGACCTCAGCTGGAGTGCTCTGAATTCTTCCCTAAGAGAAAAGAAGTTTCTGAAAAATTTGGAGTCTTGTCAGAAGAGAGGGGGAAGGGATCAAAATGCCACTGCCTGTCTGAGAGGGCTTTATGGTTTAACCCGACAGGCAGCTAAACACCACACAACCACTTGCTCACTCCTCCCCAGTAGGATAGGGGAGAGAACTGGAAAACAGGGTAAAACTCATGGGTTGAGATAAAGACAATTTAATAGGACAGAAAAGGAAGGGAAAGCAATAATAATGATAAAAGAATACACAAACAAGTGATGCACAATGCAATTGTTCCCCCCCCGCTGACCAAAGCCCAGCCAGTTCCCAAGAAACGCCTGCTCCCTCCCAGCCAACCCCCCCCCGCAGTTTCTATACTGAACGTGACGCCGTATGGTATGGAATAGCCCTTCGGCCAGGTTGGGTCAGCTGTCCTGGCTACAGCTTTTCCTGCACCTCCAGCCCCCTCGCTGGCAGGGCAGTATGAGAAGCTGAAAAGTCCTTGACTTAGCGTAAGCACTGCTCCGCAACAACTAAAACATCAGTGTGTTATCAACATTATTCTCATCCTCAATCTAAAACACAGCACTATACAAGCCACTAGGAAGAAAATTATCTCTGTTTATCTCAGCCAAAACCAGGACAGGGGTTTGGATGAATAATAAAACAAAACAAAACAAAACCAAAACACAAAAGAAAACTACAAAAAAAACTACCAAAAAACCCACCCAAAAAACCACCTTCCACAAGCATGAAACTTCAATGACAAATCAAACCATTTCTGCTCAACCCCCTGGATGTTTTGACTCCAAACAAACCAATTTATCTCCAGATTATGAATTTGCAGTGTCTTGCAGGAGCCAGGTTCAGGTACTTCACATCCCTAATTTCATTTTTTGGGATGAATTCCCTGGCATAATGCATCATAGTTTTCAGTCTTGGTAGGAGGAGGCAATGCATCAAATATGAGCTGAACATCTGTCATGCATTAGGGGAGATGAAGTCCTGGAGATCATCCTGGCTGTATAATAGAAAGAGACCAAAAGTCACAGGAACTCAAGTTCCTATGACAGATAAGGTTGGATTCATTTAACCCAGTTTTAGAGATCTGCAGTGTAGATGGCTGCATTTGAACTTGTCATCTAGACTCTATTTATAGCTAATGGGACAGAAACAAGCACTTTTAGAGTGAGATCCATTTCATCTTAGACATCCATAACTCATCGGGTGATTCCTCTATTTCTCTTTATTGTATGGAAAAGCAAGAGGCCTTTGGACTAGACGACTACAGAGTAGGGACATTATTAGGTGAAGTGACTCTCATTCATTGGGACAAGATTCACAGGAGAGAATTTTCTTTTTTTTTTTCAGAAGTGTTCTGTCTGTAATTTTGTAAAGGAAAAGCAGAAACTTTCACTGAAAAAAACGTTCTCTTTGGGAAGAAATATTGGAAGACCAATATTTCCATCAGAGAGTTTTAACAGAAAAATTCCAGCCAGCCCTATTCCTTAGTCTTGTACATCTACAAGTGAAAACATGAGCTTCTTTTCTTTCTCTCTTTCTCTCTTTTTTCTTTCTTTCACACACTAGGGTATGAGAGTCATGCTGTGTTCTATCCTGATTGCATGTTATTATTATGAGAAATAAAGGGGATTCTATTTATTTTGCAATTTTACCAGATGACCTTTATTAATATTGCATAATGGGTCAAATACTCTTACTGTAGGACAGAACGGTCTCATCTGTGCAAATGGTTTGGCAGTTCAGTTGTCTGTTTATCCCTACCCCATGGAAAAGACAATGGGAAAGACTCCATTCATGTAGGTAACTACCTCTATATGGTTATCCTCAATACTTGCTTAATTTCTGGGACAGCAGATACTTGTCAGGTCATTGATGGGTTCTGTGATCTTAAATAAGCCATTCATTTTCATTGTGGGTTATGCCTGAAGAGAGCTAGCTGTTTGAAGGCTAATTGAAGGATAAATCTTGCAATACTTATTCTACAGCTATTCTATTCTATTTGAAGGCAGACCCTGCATTTTTATAAGAAAAATGTTTCCTATATCATAATACGATCCAAAGCAAAATTTCCTGGGATTTTGTGCCAATTTTTTCTCAGAAGCAGTAAATTTCTAAATGCTTCTTATTATAAATTCTCTTAAACCTTAAGTTTATTCAAATTCAAGTGAAACAAGATCCAAAGAGGTGGTCACTGCAATTCAAGAGAAGAGGTCTGCATCCCATGTGCTTCTGTTTCTTCTTACATCTATACCTATTTGTCTAATTTCAGAACCCCAGGTCCTTTTCAGGGATAAGAGCTTCCCTTTCATTAGGACAAATACATTTCAGTATTGTGCTTTTCCCCATGTTTTTAGAGAAGTAGCATAAGATGAGAAGCAGTACAAGGCAAAATAATCTTAGGAGCTGGAGTGACAAGCTGAAAGTTCATTCAATTTTTGGTATCAGAAGTAACACCTGTTCAAAATAATTATATATTCCTAAAGTCACAATTATATTGATCTGATTAACAGTCCTCAAGCCAGAGATCTCATGACACCTCATATCCTCTGCTTCTGCAGTGTTTTTTCCCATACATTGATTTTGGGTTAAAGCACTAAACAAATCTTGAAAGAATCACTAAATAAATCTGACATTAGACTTTTCTTTATTAATATATAAATCAATAAACATAAAGATGCACATTCAATAAGAACAGGAAAAGTTTTATAAAGCAGGTATCTTAATTACAACCTCAATTAAAATTATCCTTCAGCACTAGAGGATCTCTTTTCTGTAAATCACTGTAAACAGAGTAAATAGGGTTAATCTTCTATCCTTCTATAGCTCAGAAAGAATACAAGTCCTTAAAATTACCAGTTATGAGACTGGTATTTTCCATAATCCCGCTGACATACTATTGAGAAGTGAAGGCCATAGAACTGGAAGGGACATCTGAGCCATTATTTTCAGCATCCTGATATTGCCGTAACCATGCTATACAAATCTTTCATAAGATTATTAAGTTGTGTCTTAAAACTAGCTAGGTTTTGCCCATATCAGAAAGCTTTTCAGGCTATAACTGCTCTATTTCATGTCAGGCTATGTCTATTTATTTTTGTTTCAGACCAGTGTCGAGATCTTGACCTTAAATCACTTGCTTTCCCTTGTTCTTATTCCTCCTGTATATTCAAATTATTTTCCCAACGTGAAATCAGCCAATACAGCTGTTATCAAATATCTATTTCTTTCTCCTGTGTTATTAATTTTATCATCACAGGGACCTGTAAGAACTGGCTTGTTCTCTTTGAGACCCTCTCCATAGGGTTTACTTGCTTTCTGTTGACGTTTGTTGGTATCCTTCCATCACTTGTTCACAGTCACATGCAAAGCTAGTCTAGTCAAGTCTTGGACTCTTTCATATTCTTTCTTTCATTGATTTTTACTAGGAGATTTATTTGGACATGTTGATCTAAGTGTTGCAATAAACACTTTTAATAGAATACTCAGAGGGAATAATTGAAGAAACCGTTGTGGCTACAGGCACTGTAGCATAGTATTAACCCTGCAGGTTTAGAACACCACACAACCAGCTGTGAAGGCATCTTCCTCTTTCTAGAGCTCAAAAATATTCAATGTACCTGCACAGTGCCAGGTTAACAGTAATATACTGTTGATTCATGCCACTTAAACTATTTCAACTTTGGTAATGAACTGTATGCATGTGTGTAGGAGATAAGCTTCAGAATACAAACTTGTATTATTTATGCATTTATATGCAGGAGTGTCTCAGAACTCCAGTGTTTTAGGAGCTATATGAACTAAGAAGAACAAACAGACAAAAAAAAAAAAAAAAAAAAAGGAGCTCAGACAGAAACGTTTCTATATAGCTAAGTATGGCAATCACAAGGAAATAGTAAGGCATATTCAAGAAGTATGCCAGCCTGTGTGGTCTGTTCATTTGCTTTTTAACAGGTCTTAAGTTTAATATAGACATAATTCTAAAAAAAGATTGGAGGAGCATAATAAAATTGGTCATGAACATAATGAGGCATACAAGAGAAAGCATAAGAGTATTTTTGGGAAACCAGAGTCACTTTTCTTTTCCCTAAATTTACAGGTCCAAGGGCTGGAACTTTGGTTCAGTTACCTCCCTACACTATGCTCATTGCTACATGAAAATCATACAGAGACTTGTGTATTACATGCAGTTGTTTAAGTCCTTTGAAATGAAAATGCAACTGTATACATTATGCAGCCCTATAATTTATTAATATTATATCTAACCCTCTGGGAGCTCTTAGCACTCAGCTTTGCTTGTATTATTATGTAGTCTTCTTTACGGAACTGCTTTTTTCCTCGCTGCTTGACTTTTCTCATCATTCTTATAATTAAAATCTCTTTTGATTTCATTTGGCATTTCACCATCTGCACTCAAGGAAATACCTTGGAACTGGACTGCCTGTGACTTCACACTGTCCACTAATTAAACTGGGTTTTAATCTGAGATTCTTAATCACCCTTAATTTTCTGACTACAAGGTGGTTGTGTCTGCACTCATTTCCCCAGTGACTTCTTAAAGGATGGATGTACAAATGAAAACTGACTGTACAAATGAGATTGCAGGGTTCCATATTTACTCCTTCTCAATGATTCCTGATCAGATTTGCTCCATTTACAAGAACCATCATTATTTTTCTAGCTGCTACTTGGGCAGATTTTTTCTGGAATCTAGAATTCACGCTGTGTCCTTTGCTTAAGTACTTTCTATATAGAAAAGCAGGAAACAATAAAACCAAACCAAAACAAAATTACCCCTGTTCAAGAGAGATTGTGGGGAAAAAAACCCACCTTATTCCAGTTTTTGTGTTAACATGAATGGTTTTGACAAAAATGTTCTGGATTTCGGCAGAAACCCCCTACAAACTTCTCTCAGTGTTTTGGAGACTGAAAACTTTAAAACAAAAAGCTGAAAAGTGACAGTGCAAAACGTTGTCATAAAAACCTTTTTTTAATCACATTACCATCTGAAAAGACATTTTTCCCAGGTACCTCCTTTTTACTTACAAGATTTAGAGTTTAATCCACTGAAGTGAGCGCAACTTTATATTGTATTAAGAAGGCTCCTTGACAGACGGTTTGATCAGGGTGGAATCTAGCTGTAGCTGCTTTAATGTAACAGACAAGGGAAAATTATAAAAGGAATAGTACATTGGGTATGTTCTTGGTTGAAAGGTATCAGTATCCAGAGAAAACAATGCACACTTGGGTTGTCTTCTCAGCTGTGCAATGTTGAATAAGTCATTTCCATTCTCTTCCCACTCTTTTTCCCTTTTCTTCCTTGCCTTCATCTTGTATTTTGGACTGTGAGCTCCTCACAGTGTGAGTGGATTCTTTTATGTTGTTTAAACATTTGGTTTGTCATAATGAGACACACTCATTATTCAAGTTGTTAGTAACTGCTGTATGGTAAATCATAATTTTCTATTTCCATTTCTTTCTATGCTTTCTGCATTTTAAAGGGCTATAAAGCAAATAATATTCTAAGAATGTCTAAATCACTCTATAATTGATTATATTGTCCATCTATACTCTTCTGGCTCATTTGTCCATGTAACAACTCTTGGTATATTTAAGTTTTTTAACATCTCTTTCCAGTATACTGCATGATCAATGTATAGGCAGGACATGCCCTAATTTTTCTCAGTATTCACTGTTTTCACAAGTGATGTGAATGCATTACAGTCCTCTTGATGAAAGTTTCAGAGATTCTGTCCTGAAAAGATATTATTCCACATTCCCACCTCTTCTTTGTAATGGGACCTTGTCTGATGCCAAGAGATGAGAGAAGCGCATTTCCCTCTCCTGACCTTTACTTCATGCCTGGGATACTGGCTGTTATGTTCCAACTAATTCTTGTTTTCATTACAGCTGCCAGGGGGAAAATGCTGAAATCCACAACACACAACGTGATATTAAAGACACAGAAAATACCAGCAATCTGATCGCTGAGGCTCATCTTCCTTCTTTCAGCCCCAAAGGTCCTGCATTTGAAGCTCTGGTAGTTGTAGTATAAAATCTTCAAGTCATAAGTTTGAGCAAGTCAGACTCAAGGGTAAGAGAGAGATAATGTTCTTGGATAAGAGAGAAATAATATTCTTAGGCTTTCAGAGACTTGGATTCAGTCTCTTGTCATGTCCCAAACTTCATTTATGAGACTGTAAGACTGACAAAGAAGGGGTCAGGTCAGCCTGCTTGTGCCTATGCTGGTTAAATAAGTAACCACAGAGTCAAAAAATCATAGAACAGTCCAGGTTGAAAGGGAATTTCAAAGATCATCTGATCCAAACTTTCATGGTAAGGAAGCCTAGATGAGATTATCTACCAACATTTCCAATCACATCTTGAAAGCCTTCAGTGATGGGAACTCCACCATGGCCCTGGGGAGGTTATTCCAGTGAATGATTGTTCTTACTATAAAAAATTTCTTTCTTATGTCAAGGTGAAACTTCTCCTGGTGCAACCTTTACTCATTGCACGTTGTCTTCTCTGTGTGGTTCTTTGTGAAGAGAGACTCTATCCTCTTTATAGACTCCCTCTAAGTAGTGGAATACTGTGATGAGGTCTCTCTGAGCCTTCTCTTCTCCAGGGGGAAAATACCCAAGTCCTTCAGTCTTTCCTCATAGGCATCTTCAGGATGAGGCAGTCTTTCCTCATCCTGTATCTTCTCCGTACCAGGCAGTCATGGGACTAAATGTATTCCTAATTACAAAGTGCTTAAATACTACTCTAGAGAAGTATGAGATGAAAGAGCTCAGTTTAACTCTGGTCCTAGCTGCTCTTTCTGGCAAGGTGAGTGCCATGCCATACTATGCAGCAGCCTTGCACTTCAGCTACATCCAAGATACCTCCATCGTAATCTCTCTCTATTCTGGTGTATTCCACAGGGTTGCCAATTATTGTTTATGGATTAGCAGTTGGAAGTTGGGAGCCTTATTAGGTGGGGCATGACTTTAAGAGCTGCCTTCTCTGGTGCCCTGAGCTGTCAGGGGGGAGGAAGGTGTTTAAGGAATGCTCATTTCATTATCACACTGCTATAGGTGGTGGGATAAAATATGTGCATTGATACAGCCTTGTATCAGCACATTTAATGGGGAGAAGCTGGGAAAAAAAAAAAAAAAAAAAAAGAAAGCAAGTTCAAAACCAGTGGGAATTATACAGATCTCAGAAAAAATCTGCCCTCACACTGTCTGTGGACAGGAGGAAATGTGAGATGTGGGTGACACAGCTTATTACACATGTCAGCGGCAGAATTAACACTGAACTGCACATCATAAAGATACAGTTCATTGGCAGGATACTCAAAGAATACCGGTGGCTTTATTGAAGTCATTGTTCTCCTCCTCCTATTTCCTCAATGTCTAAACCCAGGAATATCTCATTAAACCAAGTCTTTTCAGGGAACACCGGGGAGTAGGGGAGTACAAAAAATTGCTACTAAAACAAGAACTGCCAACTGAAACCATCAAGATCATTATCAGAAAAGGCTTCAAATGCTGCAAGTACAACAGGGACGGTTCTGAGTGCTAATGAGCATCCAGATAGGACAGGCATTTTCTCACCCCCTGTGGAAGGGTCAAAACTAATCTGACAAACTCAGTGTGCCTCAGAATTGGAGGAAGAATACTCATGAAAAGGTCCACAGGTGTCAGAGAAAGAAAATCTTTAAAAGTACATTTAGAACAGAGAACTCAGATAAAGGCAGGTCTGGGGCAAGAATACATACACACACATGCACATATATGTGTATATATACATGTATGCATATCCATATAAAAATGCATTATAAATTTGCCCAGACTTTTTTGTGTCATACACATGAAAAAGACCACAATTCATAATCCAAGATTTAAGGGGATTATATTAAAAGAGCAAAAATAAAAAATATCTTCCCTCCCACTGCTGACAGCCTACTCATAACTTCTAATTCCGTGTTGTCAATACTTACTGACTGCATCGTCATACCATAGGAATCATCTGCCCAAACATGCCTGTTCATCATATTCACATCCGTTTAGCAGTCCCAGCCATCAGATCCCATCTCCTTTGCGGGATCTTCCCACTCTCTTGTTGCAGAGATTTCCCTGTTATAGGACTCAACTCAGCAAAACAAAAACACTGTGGAGAGACATCTCCCACTACAGCAAAGGCTCCTATCTCTCCTTTATCACCTATTATTGTTCAGCTTCTTGTACCTTTTCTTGTTCAATGTCCTCTTGCTGTGGTTTTTGCTATCTGACATTCCCGCTTGGTGACTAAAGCTGTTGACTGTTGGCCATCTTTTCTCAAGATGGTCATTCATCATGAAGCAAGAAGGCCTGTATGTCCTTAGGAAAATCTTCTTCCCAGTGTCATGCTCAGAGAAGACTCTTTAGGGCAGTTGTCTCAACACCACTGTCTTTTCACCTTCCTACTTCTCTGCCCCTACACACGCACATACACACCCTCTGATAAGGGTTTTGTAGTGGAGCAGCGTACACTGCAATGTCTCTAAGCATCTTCCACCCTCTTCACCCTCCATTTTCCTCTCTGCAGCCTGTGTAGGCTGGGATCAGCAGTGACTGCTTTACCTGCACTGAAGTCACAGGTGCTCGCACTATCTTTGTACTACAGTCCTATTAATTACTCCTGTCCTAATCATAAAGACACAAAGCAAATATGTAAATATATGAGTGACCTAGCACTTCCGCCAGGAACATGTGCCACTACCCAAATATACTGACAGTGACCCGCAGGCTTCTAAGGATCAAATCGTCCTGCTCAAGTCAAAAAGGGTTTGTCACACACTTTGGATTTCCAACGTTTTTATATGCTGTTATTGATTAGGATCACGATCATGATTGTTGTGACTTAAAAAGCAGCTTCTCCCCAAACTATACGGCATGCTAAAATTATTTGCTTATTATGTGTGTGTGTGTGTGGGGGGGGG
>VZTL01003537.1:10051-28768 GCA_013400535.1 Scopus umbretta | reverse complement strand
AAGCTGGGGGAAGAAGAAGGAAGGGGGGGGGTGTTTGGAGGGATGGTGTTTTTCGTCCCAGGTAACCGTTACATGTGATGGAGCCCTGCTTTTCTGAAGATGGCTGAACACCAGCCTCTGATGGGAAGTAGTGAATGAATTCCTTGTTTTGTTTTGCTTGTGTGTGCAGCTTTTGCTTTCCCTATTATACTGTCTTTATCTCAACCCATGAGTTTTCACACTGTTACCCTTCCGATTCTCTCCCTCATCCCACTGAGGGGGGAATGACCAAGCGGCTGTGTGGTGCTTAGTTTCTAGCTGGGGTTAAACTATGACAACTTGCAAAAAGTTATAGCTCTGGGAGAATATCAGTAAGCTAAACAAACAGAAATAAAAACTCAGTTTAATTCTTCAAATGAAAAATTTGAATCCTTTAGTTATCAGAAAAACATAAGCCTTGATTTTCTGTGGCTATCTTAACCTTACATTGTGCTATAGAAACTATTTTTAGAATATTTGGATTAAGAATTCTGGATTAAGGAATGTACCTTAACTTCTTATTTTTCAGCAAAGACTAACAAACAGTTGGAGAATCTCTATGTGTGTATTCTCTTGTCACTTTCATAAATTGCCTTTGAAATAATTTATAGCTGGTACATATTCTACAGAAGTTCTCACTAAATTGCCTTTGGGTCAAACTGTTACATTAACTTTGTCTTGTTTTTTTTAGTGAGAGTATCCATACATTTAAAGCTGAAATAGCATGAGGAGAAATACCTGTCTCTGATTTAGTGTGCATAGCAATATCCAGACTTTTCCTTGGCATCCAGGAAAGGACTGGAAGATCTATCTAGATCTATATTTATTTATACCCTTCATGAGTTCAAACATATACAAAAGGCATATGTAATTTATACCTACAATGTTTAAGAAGGATTTTGTCTTGGTTTTTTGTCTGATAGCTAAAATGCAGGCTAAATAAAATTGCTATTTTGTCCAAAGCTATTCACTGTAGAAAATCAAAACAGAATCATTGAATATGGTGCCAATAAACAATTTGGGATGGATAACTTTATTTATTTCTATGACTTAGTGAGAATATTTTATAACTATTATAACTCATTTGATTACAAAATTTGTTTGGAAAGAGTGTTTTATATATATATATATCAATATTGATACCGATATAATACTTCTCCATATATATATGTGTGTGTGTATATTTATAATTTGCATTTACATAAAGTACTAAAACTCTTTTTAGCAAGCATCTCATTAGTTTAGTTATTTTAAGAACAAAAATCTTAGCTCTTGGAAAGAAATGTCATGCAGCACAGTACAGAAAGCTTATTTAAATGTATTAATTTTACAGATAAGCATGTATATAAGGAGATAAGAACACAAATACTTGATCAGGCAAATCTATATAGCTCAGACTATGTTTTTGACAGCAGCCAGTATCAGAAGAAGAGGTCAAATACAGGGTGATACACCCAAAGTACCCATTTTCTGGCAAATTGCAATTTAGGTAGAGAATAACGTTCTTCATTCTCTTATGGAATTTAATAATCTTTGATAAATTTTGCACCACAAATTAGCTTAATCACTTTTTAAAATTCAATTGCACTTTTGGTATCTACAGCATTCCAACAATGAGTTTGACCATAAAAATTTTTATCATGTAAAAACATATTTTCTTTTGTGTATTTTAAACCAAAGTGCCTACTTGCTGATATTCCTATCGAAACAGCTAAACTTTATGTGGATTACTAACTGTGGACACAGTAAAGGGACCGGGGACTGATGCAGGTACCTCAGCATATTTTATTTGATAGTAAGTTCAGGCATAATGTTGGGGAATTACAGTCAGCTGGGACAGTATGTGTCAATATCTCCACAAATGCATGTATTGAACTCTTCCTGCCTTTTCCTTCCGTTCATAAAATGAGATACTAATGATTGGTTTCCACATCCCCTGGAAGTAAGGTATGAAGCAGTCATTAACTTTGTAGCAAGAAAATAATGAATAGCTTAGTTATAAGCAAAAAAAAAAACAAAACATACAAAGATCTGCAGGAACGAGAAAATATGGGCTAAGAAAGATGTGGAATCTTTTCACTGGGTCGACAGGAAGATGGTAGGCAGACAGCTAAGAGGCATTTTTTTGGCACAGAGATTGCCTCAGTCACCTCATAGGGTCCCTTTCAACTCCATATACTTGTTTCTTAATGTCTTTTAATAAGCTGAAGTTGTTCTTTTTCATGCTTTTTAAAAATCAGCAGTAAAGGAGTTTTTATACTGCACTTTGATATTCCAGGAACCCAGTGAAGTGCCTACAGAAATGCAAAAGAATTTTGTATTAAATTAATAGGGGTTATCTACAGCATTTTTTACAACTGCATAATAAAAACCCTGATGTGTGTTCACTCAGCATGGAATAAACAATACTGATCTCAAATATCTCAGCACAAGACTCATATTAGTATTTAGGACAAAATAAAATCATAGAATTGTTTAGGTTGGAAAAGACCTTTAAGATCATCAAGTCCAACCATTAATCTAACACTACCAAGTCCACCACTAACCAATATCCCTAAGTGCCATATCTACATGTCTTTTAAATACCTCCAGGGATGGGGATTCAACCACCCCTCTGAGTAGCCTGTTCTAGTGCTTAACAACCCTTTTGGTGAAGAAATTTTTCCTAATATCCAATCTAAACCTCGCCTGATGCAGCTTGAGGTCATTTCCTCTTGTCCTGTCGCTAGTTACTTGGGAGAAGAGGCCAACGCCCACCTCATTACACCCTCCTGTCAGGAAGTTGTAGAGAGCGATAAGGTCTCCCCTCAGCCTCCTCTTCTCCAAACTAAGCGACCCCAGTTCCCTCAGCCACTCCTCATAAGACGTGTTCTCCAGACCCTTCACCAGCTTCGTCGCCCTTCTCTGGACACGCTCCAGCACCTCAATGTCCTCCTTGTACTGAGGGGCCCAAAGCTGAATACAATATTCAAGGTGCAGCCTCACCAGTGCTGAGTACAAGGGGATCACTTCCTTAGTTCTTCTGACCGTATTATTTCTGATACAAGATGGGGACAAATGTAAATAAAAGTGCAGTTTCCAAGTTGGTGTTCCTTTACTGCTATTAAATTAGAGTGTCCTTGCATGTCCACTCTGAATCATATCTTTGAAAGTGAAGAAAAATCAGAAAGTGTTGTTCAGTCAGATTGCAGAAGATAAATTTGTCGCATGGGTATCATGGAGACACATAAATGAAAACTATTAGATTACATGATGGTAAAGGCTAGTAAACAAGTATTTTTTTTTCATGTTTTATTCCACTCCATTAATACTTCTGTTTGACTCGAATTTGTTTTAGAATTAAATGTCAGCAGTGATACACCCCTGATCATATATGTGCAATTATCATAATCATATTTAAGCTATTAGGTAGGATTATTTATTTTCCTCTGCCTTAGATAACACTCTGTACTTCCTAATAGTTAGTCAATGGTCATACAGCCTTACTGCAAATGCCTCACTGTGTTATTTATCCACTCTGTAAGTGTTTACCTTGTGCAGTTTTAATAAATGTTTCTCCTACTTAAACTGAATACATGGTGACATTCCTGTTTCAGGAAAACATCTCTACATATGCTTAACCTTAAACACACACCCAGGGTCTTTGTTGTTTTGCACTCATTTTTTTTGGTAGTGTGATTACATAGTCCATAGATACGCACGTGAACGTGAGCCTCCAGATATTTCTGGTTTAAAAGAAATAAACTGTCCCTTGCCAGTTTCCAAGTTAAGAAACAAAAGTTTTATTCAATGTATTTCACAATTATGCATCCTTGAGTATCAATATGCTGGACTTGATGATCTTAAAGGTCTTTGCCAACCTAAACGATTCTATGATTCTTTTCTATGTAAAAAGGCAGCAGGCCACAATAAACCAGTTTCTTTTTATTGATAATTCATACTTCTGCATCTTCAATAAGGTAGTTACCACTAAAGCAGTTGCTAATGCTCAGGCTATACCTTTTTATAATATACTGGTAGCTTTTTTTTAAAGAAAGCCTATGTGATAAAAACAGTCAGTTAATATTAGATGAGAAATTGTCCAACTCCCACCTTCACCCAGCTCGGTAAAAGTGAGCAAGAGCCTTCTGGGTGGATTATTTCTGCAGATACCCAAAGGAAAGAAGGTAACAAAGACTATCAATCCGGTGCATTTTATACAATTATGTTTTGATTAATTCATATACTTTTAAACACTGAGGCCTCCCAAACCATTATTATGGCCCTTGAGATTGGCAGTTTTATACAATCTCCTAAAAGTGTTTAGCAGATGCAGTGTTCATCTCTGTGATCAGAAACTTACATTGTCTTCAGTAGAGTAAAATTTTTAACCACCGTTTAAAATTTGATTTGATTAAATTTGATTAAAATTTGATTAAAATTATATGAAACTTGCAAGCAAAATATATGGTTTAGTTACAAGTGAAAATGCTCAATTGCCTCTAAGCTACGGTCATGCATGTCAAAAAAAATAAGCATTTTGAAAGCTGAGTGGCAATTGTTAAATTAGCATATTAGTAGCAGAGCAAAAATATTTTTCATATGAAACAAGTAGTTAAGCATGATAAAATCACATTTACCTTTAAACAATTTATTAAAGGTATGTATTTTAAAATTTTAATTGCAGGGTGGATAACTGCCTATTTAGGAAGTAGATATTTTGTGACAGACAAATATAAGAATGCAAGTAAATGGGGAGGGACCCCACTTTCTGTATGACAAGTAAGTTTAAAGTAAGGTTATTCACCTGTTTCTGGAATCCCAGATGTTAAGATCAGTTCATTGACGAGGCCTAAGTACTGTTGGTAGAAAGCCCACACAGCTGCCATCCTACCTCTGGTATTAAACTGTTATTGACAACCCAAATGGCAGGCAAGACAGAATGAAAACTGGCACTTTTTTTCTCCTGCCTCCACACCTGTTTAGTCTTAAAATGGATTTCAAGTACATAGTGGTTTTAAAATCCCTTGAGTCAGAAAGCTGAGAAAAGGAAGAAATTGAGTTTTATTTTAAGCCACAAGCAAAGATTAAAAAAAAAAAAAGGTAAACCAGTATAAGTGTTCAACTTGTTGCCTGAAGATTTAAACATATGCACTTATGTCCCAGCCTTGTGAACTATAGCTGCACTCACAAATCCCTAATCAATACCACCTCACATGTCTAATAGAATACAGTGAATATGAGCCTTTTTTTCCCTCTTTTTTTTTTTTTTTTTTTGTTACTCCAGTAGGATTTCATTTTTGCTGCACTGGAAAAGCTTATACTTCCCGTCATGAAGTACAGGACTTCCTATCTTATATAAATCCAGAATTCCTAAAAAAAAATCCCACCTCATGCCAGATGGTTATTAGTTCCCATTGTTTTCTACAGACATAATCACTTTGTGCCTCTGATTGTTCTTGTGGGACACTGGGGATTGCTTTGATCCCAATGGCTTAGTGTTTGCCTTGAATAGAGCTGCATTTTAGATGAAACTCCTGCAGTGCAAAGGCCTGATGGAGTGGAAGATGCCTGTTTTCCTTTTAAATCACTGTCTGCAAGTCAGTGCCATAGAGGAGGTATTTGTGCTCTTGGAGTGTGGGAATGGCTAAAAAACAGAGAAAAGCAGCACATATTAGAGGGATACAAGTATCCAAAATGGCCTTAGGAATGGTCAGTAAAGTATGTGCAGTAAAAGTTAAAGAAATTCTGGCTTTGACTTTAATAAGTCATTCTTCACGCAAAATAGCATTCTTCTATTTCCAAACAAAGCAATTCCAGAGGACTGTTTCCCCTTATTTCTTCTCCTCCTCTCTTCTGCAATGGTCAGCTTCATGGAAGCACTGAATCCATAGACAATGCAGACGTAAAGACCATACAAGAAAAAAACAGTACAAATATCATATATCCTCTTGCAGCTTTCAAAAGGCTCATGACAATCCTCCATTAATTTCTCCAAAATGGGTCCTTCCCATGGGGTGCAGTTCTTCACCAACTTATCCAGCGTAGGTCCCTTCCGTGGTGTGCAGTCCTTCAGGAACAGACTGCTCCAGCGTGGGTCCCCCATGGGGTCACAAGACCTGCCAGCAAACCTGCTCCAGCGTGGGCGTCCTGTTGTGTCCCAGCCTCCTTTGGGCACCCCCGCCTGCTCTGGTGTGGGGTCCTGCACAGGCTGCAGTTGGATATCTGCTCCACTGTTAACCTCCATGGGCTGCAAGGGGACAACCTGCTTCACCATGGTCTTCACCACGGGCTGCAGGAGAATCTCTGTGCCCTGGAGCACCTCCTTCCCCTTCTTCTTCACTTACCATGGTGTCTGTAGAGTTACTCATCTCACATATTCTCACTTCTCTCTCTGGATGAAGTAATGCAGGGTTTTTTTCCACCCCTTCTTGAATGTATTATCGCAGAGGCACTACCACTGTCGCTGATGAGCTCAACCTTGGCCAGTGGTGGGTCCATCTTGCAGCTGGCTGGCATTGGCTCTATCAGACATAGGGGAAGCTTCTAGTAGCTTTTCACAGAAGCCACCACTGTAGCCCCCCTGCTATGAAAGCCCTTCCATGCAAACCCAATACACAAAGATACAATAAACATTTCATGGGACCATAGTTAAATGAAAGTCTTTTTGGAGAAATTTCCCCTTTTGTCATCTCATATTATACCAAGTGTATTTATGAAGAAGGGTTATTTCTGATTGCCTAAAATTCATACTAATTCAGTTCTCAGCATTTTTAGGCATTACCTAGGGCTTGTCTTTAAAATCAAGGTACCACTGTACCAGGTATATACTTTAAAAGTTTTCTTTTCTTCTCTCAGTTCTGAGAGAGTACAGGAAAGTATGGGAAAAGCACAGGAAAAAGGAGCTATTAATATTTATTCATAGCTGTATTTATATGGAACTGAGCAGTGCCAGATTTTTTCTCCAGTTCTGAGTCCAGCTGGCAGAATTTGAGTACATCCAAACTATGAAATTATCTTAGCCTGCATCCAGTATGTTTCTGCTAACTTCTGAACCATGCCTGGAAATTTTTTTAGGACACAACAGGCCCAGCCCAAAAAGTATACCAAGGATTCCTCTGAAAATTTACCATTACAGGCATTTAAGTTTCATTCCACTAACCTCTTTACAACTTGACACTATTTACTATATTGGTAATCCATAAATCCAGTGCATAGAATTGTGCATAAGGCGGATACTTTAGGTACTGTAGAGATAAGAGATTGTCCTGACTTAGGCTGGAACAGTCACTAATACTAGATCACAGGATCTACCTGTCACATATATCTAACCTATGATAGGTGATTTAATTTAGAAATAAAGGGAAGCTTGTTAAAATTGTAAAATTTTAATGAACTTAGTGATGGAACAAATCATACTTTTAGGTCATACAGCTGTAGAGCTAAATACTGCTGAAACAGTCCTGGGCCACACTGGAATAGATATTTTGGAATTACTGTTGTTCTTCAGATGCAAAATATTATTTTTGTTCATATCAAAGAACAACATTATGATACAAAATTTCATTTAAAAAGATTTTTTAAAAAAGAGTTCCACTTCCCCAAACCTTTATGGAACCAAAGCCAAAACTGACCATTTAGGTGACCATTTTGGAAAAAGGCAATCTCCTCTTAATTTTAGCAGGACTAAATAGTCCCCACTTCTTGACATTGTTGATGGTCATCATCGTTCCTGAAAGCTGCTTAAGTGACCTAATTTTGATAAATGGGATATGATAGACATTTGAAAGAAGCAGTTGTTCCTGAACTCCTGCGAAACCAGCAGAAAAAAATATTGTGAAGAATACTGAGTATTTACTCCCTAACCTTTCCTATTACAAAAAATCTAATGAATTGTGAATGTAGACAGAAGAGGCAAATTAGTATATAAATGTGTCTACATGCTTACATTAAAGTAAAGGTGCAGGAGACATATGTATTCTGTCAAGTTAATGATAGGGGGAATCCAGGATATTTACCCAGTTACTCATTCTGCTCTAATGAAACAAAGGAATTTTGAACCCATCTGCTTTGGCTGCAAAGCTGTATCTTTCCATGGCATCCCAAGAAATATAAAATAGGTAGAACATACAAATGAATACGTTACAGCATTTTAATTACTTTTAAAAGTTTAAATCTCATGGTTTAAAATCTTAATATGCTAAACTGTACAAATGCAGTTAAACCAATTAAAAGCCTTACCTCTGTTTTGTAGTTAAACCATGAAGGTTAAAATATATATTTTATAAATATAAAATTTATAGGTTAAAAAAGATTCTATAGTCTTAGCAGCTTACATCCTAGACTTACAATGTTTAGTTTTTCTGTAATACAACATTACTTTGATATTGTAGATACATTTCTTTTCAGCCTTAACTTTTGCTTGCAAGCATACCTGGATGATATTATCTATGTGGGATAATTTTCTGCACAGTAGATGAGAGGGTGAAGCTTGCACAAAATGGGTATAGAAAAAATCAGTTTCTTTGTTGTCCGTAGATTCGTACTTAGTTGATTCTTAGTAGAATCTAGTAGATTCGTACTTATTCGTACTTAGTTAAAGGATTTAGTTACTGAGTTTAACATCCTCTTAATGGCTGGCTCTTCTTCATTTCATACACTGTTAAATCTTGCTGCATTTATCATTAAGAAGCATGTGCGTTGCATTAACATTGAGTAAAGAAAGAAAAGAAATATTTATTTTTGTGCCCAGGCAAGTCAGGCTGTCAGGCAGATTGGAGAATGGGATATCCTAAAAAACATATGCCTTAACCAAGACTGTAAAAAGATCATTAATAACTAATTTTTCCCTGCTGTTCACTGATGCGGTGTTTCATAATTGTGCTGTATGCTTTTAGCAAAGTCATGCATTCAATACATATACTCAGACCGTGAGAGTCTTTCCATAGATCCAAATAAGAATTTGTTTATGATATAGTGAAACTAGTTATAGTTTGTATTAAATTTCTGGCTCAATGGTATCAACTGGTGTGGTTTCTACACAGTAAGATTAGGAAGACATTGCATCCCTACTGTATTAGATACTCCACCTTACTCTTCTGAAATAAATGGAATACTGTGTACTTACATTAGAGGTGTATTGGGTTTGCATGGCAAGGTTTTGGTAGTGGGGTAGCTACAGGGGTGGCTTCTGTGAGTAGCTGCTAGAAGCTTTCCCTGTGTCCAATAGAGCCAATGCCAGCTGGCTTTAAGACAGATGCACCACTGGCCAAGGCTGAGCCAATCAGCAATGGTGGTAGTGTCTCTGGGATAACATATTTAAGAAGGGGGGGGTGGGGTGGTGAAAAACCAAAACCTGCACTACCCCATCCAGGGAGAGGAGTGAGAATATGTAAGAGGAACAACTCTGCAGACAGCAAGGCCAGTGAAGAAGGAGGGGGAGGAGGTGCTCCAGGCACTGGAACTGAGATTCCTTTGCAGACTCTGGTGAAGACCATGGTGAAGCAGGTTGTCCCCTTGCAGCCCATGGAGGTTAACAGTGGAGCAGATATCCAACTGCAGCCCGTGCAGGACCCCACACCAGAGCAGGTGGATGTGCCCAAAGGAGGCTGTGACCCCACAGGACGCCCACGCTGGAGCAGGTTTGCTGGCAGGTCTTGTGACCCCATGGGGGACCCATGCTGGAGCAGTCTGTTCCTGAAGGACTGCACACCACGGAAGGGACCTACGCTGGATAAGTTGGTGAAGAACTGCACCCCATGGGAAGGACTCATATTGGAGAAATTAATGGAGGACTGTCTCCAGTGGGAGTGACCTCACGTTGGAGCAGGGGAAGAGTGTGAGAAGTCGTCCCCTTGAGGAGGAAGGAGCTGCAGAGACAACATGTGGTGAACTGACTGCAACCCCCATTCTCCATCCCCCTGCACCTCTCAGGGGGAGGGAGAAGGTAGAGAAATGAGAGTGAAGCTAAACATGGGAAGAAAGGAGGGGTGGGGGGAAGGTGTTTTAAGATTTGTTTTTATTTCTGATTATCCTACTCTGATTTGACTGGTAATAAATTAAACTGATTTTCAACAAGTCAAGTCTGTTTTGCCCATGACGGTAATTGCTGAGCGATCTCCCTGTCCTTATCTCGACCCACGAGCTTTTTGTTATATTTTCTCTCCCCTGTCCAGTTTAGAAGGGGAGTGATAGAGTGGTTTTCATGGGCACCTGGCATCAAGACATGGCCAACCCACCACACTTTGTAATAGGGGCTATTGGAGCCATTATTGTGTGGTACTACATTGAAAAATGTAAGCTGCTTAATTGCTTTCCCCTGGTGTCTTTTCCGGCTTTCATAACACCTTGGGACTTCTAAAATTCTAAAGCCATCCTCTTCATGTACGCTTATTTAAGCAACACATTTTTATTATAAGTAAGCAGAACTTAATATTGGTCATGAAGAAATAGTTAGTTTTTTTTTTTTATCTTTTTTTTTCCAATCCCCAGATAGTTTTTTTATCAGCTGTGCAGCAGCATAGAGATGTAGCTTGCAGTGGGGAAAAAACAGCATTTAATCATCAGTGATTGCTAGAGGGACCCGACACTTTGCATCTCATCGTATTTTATTTCTGTAAAGATATCATGTCCAGTCCATAGCCAAACCCACAAATGTGGTTTGACCCCTTATTGAGGTTAATCAGATGCTCTGAGATAAAGCAAACTGGGAATAACTGAAACCTTGTAACAGAACATGGCACAGACAGGGTTTCTGTCTCTATTTCAAGTCTGAGGCACAGAGTAAAGGATGTGACAGGCTTTGAAGAAACAGAAAGGAGAAATAAATGATTATATGGGTAAGTAAGGTAAAGTGTAAGAGCCAAAATGTTTGTACAAATCAACATCTTGGGCTTAAAGCTGGGTTTTTGTTTTTTTTTTTTATTTTCAGTTGTGCTACCTGCAGTACACAGAGAAACCCTTGGAATGACTGTAGGGGACACTACTGATCACTTAGGCTGGTAGTAAAATATGCACATTGGTTTCAGTCAATATGCTTTCATGCGAAAGCAACTGCCCATCGTGGGAAGCAGAGGACTGCTCTCTGGCTCTGTGGACCAACCCTATTTATGGGTTCCCCAGAGTATAAATAACAACCACAGTAAAATGCTTACACAGAAATCCTTTTGCTTCATTTTATTCCTCTGTAAGGGGAAGATTTCATAGCATCTTTTGCAATGGCGAGCATTAGAAATGGGCAAATAACTAAGTCCTTTTTCTCTCCAGTCTTTAATCATAACAACTGACACATTAGTGACATTTAACCTTGAGTGTGTTATTTTCCTAATGCTGAGCTGTATTTTTTTTTCTTTGCTATGTTCTATTAAACTGTTACTATATAAAGTAATGATTTCAAAAGAAAAGAAAGTAATGACTTTTTGAAAGACATCTTTCAAAATGGTTTTACTCCCACAGAATTCAGAAAATGTTTTCCTCCCAGAGGATCTGAACAATGCTGTAGGCTGATGCAATTTGTTTTCAAGTTACTGAGTATCCAAACCAGTTCCTTGACAAAAGGATAGGATTTACCCTCCCCTCTCTCTTCACACTATACGTACAATAGAGCCCTTCTTTTCTCTTCACCCTTGATCCACTCTTTTGGGAGAATTTTATTTTTCTTTTTTTCTGCTCTATGATTTATCTGACGCCTCCCTCTGTGCTCTCCTCACACCACGTACAAATCCAATACTGACAAGCCAGCACAGTTTAAATTATTCACACTTCAGTGTACGTGAGCTGCAGTGCAACAATCAGCCAAGCAATCATTCCATTCATTGGTCTCTTCTGAACTTATTGATGAAAAATTGCAAGAGGAAAAACTAGAATCCTGTGTTGCTAATGAAAGCCTGAGTCTGAGCAAGATAATTTCCATATAAGCAAACAAACAAACCAAAAAAACCTTAGCAAGAATTAGAATGAATGTATAAATACATAAATAAACTAAAAAAATAATATTAGAAGATTGTGGAACAATTATTTAGACCTGTTTTGCACATCTGATACAATAGCAGAGACACACATGGAAATCTTCAAAATCTCTTTTGTTTTCTTAACAAGTTGCAAGACCATCATAGCAAGATCATTTAATTGACTTCTGGTTTACATGTCAGAGGTAAAAATAAGCTAGTAGAGACTGTAAAGGAGGTCAGGAAACATTTTTCTTTCTCTCTTCTACCAAAACAGCTTGGCTAAAGCACGACACTGAAAGCCAGGTTTATGCATGACAACATTTAGTATTGTGGGTCAATACAACAAATGAGATATTTTGTGATACTAAAAAGAAGCACAGATTTTATAGTTGAATTTTGTAGAAAATACAGGCATCGTTAAAATTCATCTTCCTCTAAAATGAATTCTGCCTTTTTTCTTGATTTGTGTAAATGGAGAGAAACTTCTCCCAGACATATAGGAGCAGTGACAGCCCAGAGGAGGACAGCAGAGTAAGCAACATTGCTTCAGAAGAAAAAGGCTTGGAAAAAACAATTTATTCAAAGAAGAGGTTGCTCTTTTGGCCTTGATCCTTGTGAAATATTTTTGATCCAGTGATCTTCAGCTCATAATAATAGGAATCAGGTAGCTTATGGTTTGTAGTTATGCTAGTATATAAGCCAAGTCCTGGGCACAGACTTAGGCACAGGCCTGGTCACAGGCTCCCTGCAGTTTTCCACGGTACTTAAGTACAAGTAGATATGCCCTTACAGTTTAGCCCATGCCAGTTAGTATTCTCTAGCCTATATAGCCCTCCTATAATGTCCCAGAGGCTTTTCATTCTCAGACACTCCCATGTGACCTCAGACCACACATCAGGGCATGCAATTTCTACCTTCTGTTATATAAAAACTCTACTGTGCTACACTCCGACACCGTTCTCAATTTGTTTCTGACATTATGAACTCATCTTGTCAAAGAGAGAAGCAGCAGCAGACAGTGTAGACTACAGCCACTCCAGTGGAGATGGTGACTGTTCTCACCTGCTGGAGAGAAAGGTATGAAGCCACATGAAAAATAAAAATAAATAATGGGACAGCAGTGGTTGTAATGCAGAAATATTTGCAAAGTTGCTACTTCAGAAACCCCTGGTTTACTGTGCTTATAGCTCATCAGCTGAAGGCACTTAATTTGTACGCCAATGCCAAAACTCCAACTTATTTCAAATGAGGCAACAAAACCCAAAGCTAGTTGATATGGGGAAGCACACGACAAAGCTAATGAGCTCACATCAGCAAACAAATACAGCTGGGTGCTGACTCAGCCTTCTGTAGTTATTGAGGGCTAGAGTGAAGTGGGTGAGTTGTAGCAAGTTGTACAAGTAGTTTGGTTAGTGGGGTGAAGAAGGTAGCTGAAAGAATTGAGGTAGATTACTAGAATAGCCAAACAATGGTAGCTGTTGAAAACTTATTGAATGGTAAAACCAGTGTTTAAAACTGGATAAAAGTATCATCTGAGCTAAAAAGCAACATTTTGTTTATGGAATTTATATTTTTCAAAGAAATAAAATCCAAGTAAATTGAAGAAAACTGAATTGAAAAGATATTATTCAATTAGAATATTGCGTCAGAGCAATTGTTTTGGTTCTGGTGGGAATGATTTATTTTTTTTTTTTTCTGGGTTGTTACATCATTTTCTTTTCCTGTTAGATCAGAGGATCTAACAATACAGTTAATTCAATGCAAGGTCACAGATGGTTTCAGTCAAACAAAACTTGTGTTGGGGGGGTAAAAAATTCTTGTTGAAATTTTTTGCATAAATCTCATTATGATCTAGAAGACTCTAACTGAAGGCAAGTCATTTTCTCTGACATCCCAGGAAACACAAAAGGAAGAATAAAGCTACGTAACAGTAGGCAGATCTTTTCACTGCATATACTGCTTATTGCGAAGCCAGGACCTATAGTTACCCTGATCTTGTACAAAGAAGCTTTATTTTCTGATTTCAGGCAGTATATGTTAAAAGTGATGTCTGACAGGCAAGCTTTGAATGGGGAATCTTCTAGCATATGCAATTTCTCAAAGCAACTTTTTTGTTAGTTTAGTAGGTCTGTGTATATGTCGTTACTACTTTTCATTAATAGCTCTCTAAACTTCATGTCATTCCTGTATGGTTGCTTGACTTTTTTTTTCCTTTTTCCTAGCAGAAACAGAGATTTCCTCTCTTGTCCCCCTTCTTCTTCCATTTTTCTCCAATTTTAGTGTTGTTTTCAGGAAAGGAATTGCCAAGAAAAACTCTGTTAATGGCTTCAGGGTTACAGCTTGCAGTTAAAGGTGTTGTAGTTAATCACAAACAGTTATATGGGTCTAATCCCCCCAGACATTTTAAAAGCTAAATTCTAGTCTTTTTACAAGAGATCTACAGTTTTAGAAGCTTCTTTCCATGTTTCAGGATTACAAGGAATTGGCAGTTGCTGATTGCCCTACCTATCTCTTCAAAGAGTAAAATGCCACATTGAGCACCTGTTAGGGTTCTTCTTCAAGCATCACAAAATCTTATACCTTACAGAGTGCTCAGCCCAGCCAGACAACAAAGGATATTGTACTGTTAACAATTCACTTCTCCTCTTTCTAACTCTACATTAGATCACTGTCAGGTCTCCTTGACAGCCTTTTAGAGGGAGAAGAGATCAAACTCACGCAAATGTATACCAAGTATTTTAAAGTAACAAGCTATTAAAAAATTATTGTGTGACATTGTCAGAAAATAGTGAATCAGTTGGTGTGAAATTGCTGCTTTCAAGAACTTTTCACTACTGGGTTATTTCTGGAATCAGGAGGGAAGGATCGGTGATGAGGAGGTTATTTTCAAGCAGTTTGACTTGCTGTCTTTAAGAAAAAACAAAGGTATAGATTATATGCCTGGTTTTCATGTGAACAGAGCAAGATTTGGAAATGCTGCTGTGTGGGATTAGACTCCATGCTACATTCCATGCTAGTTAGAATGCCAGAAGTCTAATCTGAGTACTACCCCAGTTTTCCCTGAAGACCAGATATCAAGCACCAAACACAGACCTGAATAGTCTTTTATGTATGGACACAGGGAAGCATGAATCACATTTTCTGGAGTCTGAGAGCACAAGCTAAGCTGTTATGGTGACACAGCCAAAGGGTTTTATATTTTCCCAATAGATCTGAGCAATTCTGACTGAAGGCACTGTTTGGCAACAGAAGGAAATACTTCCGATCCTTATGTTTGTAGTTAACAAATATGTCACTGGATTCTCTCGCTTGGCCACAGATCAGTTCTCCCAGGAATCCACCTCATGAGAATAGAGCTTGCTTCAAAGGAACCAAGTCAGGTGCTGGAAGCAGTCTGGCCTTGGCAATATAGAGCTCCTCTTAGCTTGGAAAATCAACTTCTCTGCTGCAAAGAGCAAAGTTAGTTCATTTAAACTTAGCTCTATACTGCTGTCTGGAAACCATAAGTTATTTCCAGCTGTGCTAGATACCAACAGTAGCTATTCTAAGATGGTTCTGATATATTTCCCTGGGCCTAACTCCTTCCATTTCAGAAGAGGTAGGTGCTCTGAACCATCTGGTAAGACAGTCTGATATTAATGGTTTAAATTCTTTTCTTAAACACCCACAAATCTTACTGAGTTGAGGTGCTCTGGGTTTTAGAAAAGCAAATCCATGTTTCTATGAAACTTTTGTAAATGCATCAGATTATTGTACAATTATCATTAATTATTTATTGGTTATGTTACCATCCACATTGTTGCAGGCTCTTTCTGAGCTGCCCCTACCTGAACAACATTATTTCTTTATTAGAAAATCAGTGCTAGTGAAGCCCATGGTGTTCCACTCAGGATGCATCTGACCCACTTCTCACTGTGACTGTTACCATCATGAATCTTTTTCAGCTCTGCTAAACAGAAAGCAGAAAATGTATTTTCTAGAACCACTCAGGAAAGCATGGGAAATCATCCCTCCATCTTGATTGTCTGAGAGATCTCAGTCAGTAGCATGAGACTTATTTAGAGTATACAATATCCCAGGAAAATGGGGTGTATTGCATAAGGGAAATGAATGCAAGTTGAAAAGATTCAGTGCTAGGTGCTTAATCTCATCACAATTTCTCTACATTGCTATCTATGGAGAAGTAGTTTAAGACTGATTTGAAAACATTTGTATTGATGTTTGAATCAGTCCCTGTCAGATACATCATATACGTATATAATCTCAGGATATTTTGCAAAAGAAGCTGAGACAGGTAGGATGAATGAGTTGAGACTCACCAAACTAGTCATCTAAAAATTAAGTTTTCTGACTAAATAATCATGTAATTTATCTGTTTCTAGTCTTTGCATAGCAAGAACATAGAAGATGATTGAGACCATGTTAGATGGAGGCAGCTCCAGAAGTAATTTCCCCCTACTCATCTTAGAGAACATCTTAGCTCTCCTCCCATCTATTTTCTACCTCATCTTAAGAATTAGCCTTGGAGATAACTAGGCTAGGACTTTCTGTTTCCCACAGGGGAAACAGAGCCAAGGCATGAGATTTACCTCCTGTTAGATACTTGAAGTTCATAGTGCTCTCTGTCCATCACACACATACCTCAAAGGCATGTAAATTGTTCAGTATTTTCCTGTGTATTTATCTGACAATTTAACATTGGATCTCGTGCAATTTACATTTAGATTTGCAGGTGAGGTGACTGAAAGCTATGAGTCTTATGCATCCTACTTAAAGGGAAACAAACAATTTTTATGTGATTATAAAATGCTTCATAGCAATTTTGTTTTATTTCTATAGCTACTTATAGACTAGTCCTTATTATCATGTAACTGATAATGGCAAAAATATTTAAAACAATGTAAACATATTTTTTTTCCCAAACTATGCCTCTTATAATTTTTTTTTTTAACTGGAAACTGATATCTTTCACGGTATTTCTGTGTATACATGTTTGTGTGTATTTTGTGTGTGTGTATGCATGCATGTTTCTGTGTGTCCAAGAGACAAATATTACTCAAACAAGGTTGACTTTCACTGTAACTGTAACATGCCATCTTGAAAACCCTAACTTTTTGATATTTAGGAGAAAGTTCTGTCTTTGCATCCTTTTGGAATATATTCTACTTATGATAGAAGGTATTGTACTTGTATTATTCCTTGTAAAGCTGCTATATCTTGTCTTCTGCTTTTGTGTGTTTATCTATCCATATTGACTCATTCCTGGTCAGGTCAGAAGTGGAATTCCACTTTGACCTAGAGGGCAAGTTTTGTGTAAAACTAATTATACAACAGCCTTCAGAACAAGGAAATGTTTAGTTGTTTTTTTTTTTTCCCCCAATCTTTTCATACATTTTAATAAAAAATCCAAATAGATTAGTACAAAGAATTTTAATTTTTTAAAAAATTCTGATAGATTAATGCCAAGTATTCACAATTCCTGGAGTAAAATCTCAACCCTGTTAAAGTCTTTGGGAATTTAATTTTAACTCTGATAGGAGCAGAAATTTATGCAGCAGCTACATGGAGAAACAGCAAGAATGAAGTAGCTGAGAAAGTGTTGCAATTTCAAAGGAAAACAACAGAGATAACATTGTGTCAATACAGACTGACTTTCATCATTCAGACTGTATTAAATTGTGCTATATCTCATAAGTGTTATCTTTCACCTTTAGTGAAAAAGTCCACTACCCAGTCTCAGAGAACATATCAGAATTTGTCTGTGTTCTACAGAAAGCCCATAAGCAAATCAGACATTTCTCTTCAGTACATTTCTCTATTGATTAATTTGACAAAGAGTACAACTATCCCTTGGTGTTACACTTGTATATCAGATTTTAGATCTTCATCTTTTTTTACAGTGGAGGAGTTTACATTGAAACAATACTTAATTTTCATGACAAATTACTTAATTGTAATCTTTCCTTACCAAAACACAAAAAGATGCAATTTCTTAACAGCATACGTTATAGACAAAAACTGCATTAAAAGAACTGTATTCAAACTCATGAAAGCATGAAAAATAAAAATTAAAGACCTGACTTCAAACCTATAGGCACAACAGGGATTATGTTAAAGAACATAACTGGACCCCTGCTCTGCCTGGATTTTGAGTTTTAGTTACGTCACAGTTGAAGCCATGCTTTCAATATCTTTATACCAGATGGTGGACTGATGCATTTCTTTGATAGATTTCTTTCTATTTCACTGCTCTGTTTCATATTCCATGTACCAAAACACCCACCCCGATTTGGAAAGAAGGCTTGGGTACAAGAAGAAAATCACCTTCTTAGTTTTATGTACCTGTGGACCAGAACTAGGCACAATAGGTGCCCGTCTTCCAGTCAGTTGTCACCTTCTACAGAGCCCAGACCCATTCACATACAAATAATGTCCTTCCTTTTGGTCATTGCATTACGCATTATCACAATCCAAGACTGCTACCAGTCAGTAAGTTATTTTGAGCAGGCAAATATACTATGGGTATGCTAGTGTAAGGTCTTTATCAATGATCTGGATGAGGTCATTGAGTGCACCCTCAGGAAGTTTGCAGATGACAGCAAGCTGGGTGGGAGTGTCAATCTGCTTGTGGGTAGGAAGGCTCTGCAGAGGGATCTGGACAGGCTGGATCGATGTGCTGAGGCCAATTGCATGAAGTTTAAAAAGTCCAAGTGCTGGGTCCTGCACTTGGGTCACAACAACCCCATACAGCGCTACAGGCTTGGGGAAGAGT
>VZTL01003536.1:0-13038 GCA_013400535.1 Scopus umbretta | reverse complement strand
AATGCTCTTCTAGTGCTGATTATGGAACATGAAAGACACAGTCTACCTACCTTGCTCAGGATAATAAATCACTAAATTGGAAGCTTCAGTTACCTTACAGATTTTGATAACAACATTAATAGAATTAGCAGCTTATCTGCCTCACCAGGAGATTGTTAAAAGCAGAAGCTGCAGCAACAAGAAAAAAAGTAAAAAAGATGGAGACACACCTATTTTTACGGCCAAACCTGGCTGTATTTCTTATGTTTGACAGTAAGGCAGTAATTGTGCTTTCTCTTGTTCTCCTGTGAAATTATACAACCCTTTTTTAAAACAATGGAAGAAATTCTATCCCTTATTGTCTGCTTGTTCAGGTTTCATGCATAATTAAAGCTGGACAAAGGCAGCCTCTGATCAGACACTAACAAGCAGAATCGAAAGAGTCCAGCAGCAACCTGGTCCTGATAAACAGGAATTCTGAAGGGCTGATAAGCAGAGAGCCGTTGTTATTCAGGAGAGGATTTACTAGCCTCTGTTTGGTTTGTTTGCTGGCTTCAGGGCAGGACCATCTTCTGGAAAAAATAGTGAGTTTTAGTTGCTCTTCAGTAGGCCCAGGTTCAACCTGTCTTGAAGCTGGCCAGATTTCCATCAGTTTCAGTGAGATTGAGATCACACTGGAGATGTGAGAAAAACCCTACGTCTTTCCTACATTTTACCACTTCTATGCAAAAGCGGGAAGTAGTATGGCATAAAAAAGATGTCTCCAAAGTTGTTAAGAAGTGTGGGTAAAATGGGAATGGGTCCTCCTCTCAGTCTGGCTGTGTGAAACCAAAGCAGGATTTAGAAGCTCCTACAAAAATAACTCATGCTTGCTCTGTATGTTGAAGTGTAAGGAAGCTAGTGAGAAAGGTGACGTTTTCCCCCAGGCTGTGCAGAAGCAGCAGCTATTCTGGGAGCGATGCAGTATCTGTCACAGCTGATGTACATCTCCTGACAGCGTACAGAGCTGTTAGATCAGCGTAGCTAAGGACGCCATCGATGTGCTGCCGCACCCTTAGACAATGCCTTTCTCTAAGTAAACAGCAGCATTGTTGCGTGAAGAACCTACATATTCCATGTGCATATTCCTAGTACCCAGTGTGCTCCTGCAACCTCTGCAATTGTCCTCAGCCCAAGACAGACTCCACCTTCTGGGCACTGGAATATGGAGGAGAACAGGGTTAGGCAACTCAAATAATAGTAAGGCTGCTGCTGCTGTTGATACTCATAACAATGTCTCACATTGCCGATAAACTGAACTGGATGTGGAAGAACTGAAGCCACAAAGCAGGACAAATTGCCTTAGAAGACATTTGCACCCAAAACAGATGTTGATGGGCTGATGTGTACACCTAAACTGAATGCAGAAATAACACGGTTTTGAGGGAACACTGTGTCCTTTCTAAGTATCTCAGGAAAGTACCCTACAAGGACCCTAAGTCAAATGAGCAAAGAGCAGGTTCCGGGGAAAGGCACAGGGAGAGAAAAAGCAGAGTTTGGTTGTGCCCTGGGCATGTAAAACTCCCTTTGAAGTCCCTGGAGATCTAGCTAGGAGAGCCTGGGTGTCCAGAGAGAAATCCATTCTGCCCCAAGGTAGACACCCAAGGCTTGCTTCAGGGGCCACATAACAGGAACCCAACCCAACAGAGCCTCTCCAGCTCCCTTCCTTGTGCTGACCAGGACTCTCTCAGTTACCTGTACATAATGTTTGGTTGTTATCTCTGCTTTGCAGAGGTGTGGGTCCCCAGCAGGCACTGTGTCATAGATGCCATCCTGTGCAGATGCCTGTGGTACCCTGGGGCATCTCAAGCAGATGTCTGTGATTAGGCAGTTGAATTGACTCATGTTTTAGAAACTGAGCTCCCAGAAAAAAAAACACAGAAGCAGAACTTTGTAAGGAGTTTTTTCAGTTCTGGTCTCAAGTACATACCAGAAAGGGACCTTATGCAGCTAACATTGTCTTTGTAGGAGCAGCAGCAGTAAGAGCACAAACCCAGCTCATTTACAAAAACTGATTTAACAAAATCCCTTGGGACTTCACCTCACAATTAGACGGAGTGGGGAAAGCCTGAAAATCAGACATCTGCCAGACCCAGGAGGCCTCAAGATCTAGACCTTTATGTTCCCTACCACAGGTGCTATCTGTCTTCCAGTCAAACACCTGAAAGGAAGAAAACAAAGATCTCTGAACATTAGCTCCACAGAAGAAAGTTAGGACAAGGCTGACATACCATGGGCTTGTCACCCCCTTTGGAGGGGTGGGGGATTGCCAAGGCAAAGTTTGAAGTGAATTATCTTTTAAGCGATTGTATTTAAATGTCTTTTGCAGGGGTTCTGGCTCTCTGGAAGACTCATAAAAGCCTGACTGATTACTTTTGCCATCTTTGATTACAAAATTTCCCCACAGTTTTAAATCAACCTGGGGTAACAAGGGCTTGGAAGTTTACCAGAAAACTGTAAAATAAAATTCTTTTTATTTACCTTGCTGCAAAGACATGTGAATAAATCTAATAGACCTATAACTACCCATAAACTATAAGAGAGACTTAATTCATTAAATATTGCTAACTACTAACATTTGTAACTGCAGGATGTAACTTACATGCATATGTAATCTCTGGTGGTCAACATACGACATGTGAGTAGTTACAATCCAAGCCCAAACTATGCAGAAGGCTTCTTTGTGTGTTAGGAGATTTATCCAGAAAAAAAAATTATAAATAGTTTTCTGCTCCTCTTTAACTTTATAGCTATTGAACGTTAATGGCTGGATGCAAATCAAAACTTAGAATTAAAATATAAAATGAAAATACGTTTCAAAGGTTTTAGGTCTGTGTTATGAAATATTTTCTCTTTTTCATGATCATTAAAAATACTTCCTGGAGCTCATTTCACACAGCTCACAGTTCTGTAGACTCCATTCTGTTTTGTTAAAACACAAATTCCCAGTCTATGGAGTGAAATTTATAATCTGCCTTAGAAGCTTTTCTTCAGCTTGAGGACTCGTGTGAGTAAAGCAAGAAGGATTTGGCAATGTTTTTATTTTGAAGTAAAACTACTTGCGGGAGATTTGTTTCTAATATAGCTTTATTTCTAATTCTGAGTCATCTACTATCCTCTGTAGATTTCTTAAGTAGTATTTGTTATTTTCTGTTATTGTGTATTTTTATTATATTAATGCCTAAAGACCTTTAGAAGGTTTGCAATCCCATTGTAGTAGATGATTAATAAATAGAAAAAAAGATAATGTGTGCCCTGGAGGCCTTACAGTTGATAAATACTTGCTTAGTTGCTTAGAGAAATAATTTTCTGCACATGGCTTGTTTGAAGCTATTCATTTCATCTGTCCACTGCAAGGGTTGCTCTGTGTCCTGCATCACAGGCTACTTATTTTGTTCCCCAACTGGGTGACAAACTTTTTAAGCAATAGAAAGATGAATGATGAACAGTAAATAGTACATTTCCTAGAGGAATATTTGGGCAAATGACCACCTGTGCTAAAAGCGGTGAAACACTGAGGACTCATAAATATTCACACAAACATTTGACAGTTCTCCAAATGTTTGCAAATTAGTAACATGACTCTACAAATAACAATGACACCATACTTTTGCTGGGAAAAAAAATGAGAATATATAGACACAGTGTTCAACTGAGCATGCTTCCAGGTGCTTTCTGTTTACAAGATCTCCTCCCTTTCAAATAATTTTTTCATATCCCTTCTTAAAATGAAGAAATATTGTCACGTATGCCACTGTCAAATGCTTTTCTGAGACCAGCGGCAGCACACTTGGCTCCAGATAGAGTTTCACAGTAATACCACACATTTCAAACAGAGTATCAAGCAGAAGAGATATGGCAGGGCAGCATCTTTACAGAGATCTTCCACAGAGATGGTCTGGAATGGAAATTCTTCTCAGGATGGCAGTAATTCCAGAAATCTTATCATAAACCTGCTGATGTCCATTGCTATTAAGGAGAAATGTGCAGTAGAACTCCTTCCCCTTCTAGAGACATCTATACACAGATACCCATTTTTTCTGAACATGTCCAACTGTAGCCAACACAGGCCCTTGTGTATCCAAGCAATTCAACCCACTGCAATGAGAAATAGGCCATTTAAGATAATAGCATTTCTCAGAGATGAAGAAAAGCCACAGGTGGTAAATTGTACACTGAAAAGATTTGCTAAACACACCAGAAGACCAAAGATTTGTAATTGCATACTTTGTTGATTGAACAATGGGGATATAAACATGTCTTCTTCAAAAGAACTCAACAACAAAAAAGGCAAATAATCTGAGATGCCAGTGTAACACAAGCTCATCTCTGAATAGAGTGATTCAACTGAGATTATAAACAGTACAAGCAAAAGAGGAAAGATCTTGTGAGTCTACAACAATGCATTACTAATTACAACAAAACACAATTAGTTCTGTGAAAAAGAATCTTCTAAAATGTTTCTAAAAAGAGAGGGAAAAATGAAAAGCAAAATGTTAGCCCTTCCTAATTTTACTTCCAGCTCAGAAGCAGAATGACTGCTCACTATTTATATGGCGCCACAAACGTGCATGGCTTCTTTTCTGTGATATATAAGCAATTTCCCACTTTAAAGAGCTCACAGTCTAAGCATCAGATCTGTCAAATGCTACCATCAGTCACAAAGTTTAGTACCCTGAGTACTCTCTTTCTGAAACTAACCTTTAACTCACCTACTGCTCCTGTTCTGCTAGCGTTCATGAAAAAAATGACACACAGAGCATTCTCAGACTGATGCTGTGATTTTGCAACGGACACCACTCTCTGCTAGAAATTAAATAATCAATACTGTTCTGAAAGATAGAAGTTAGATTGTCCCATCAGGCTGTTGAAACATATAAAAATCACAGTATAGACTAAAATATCAATTGCTTATTTAATGAGCCCTTCAGTAGTATTTATTGTTAAATGCACTAGGAGAGCCTTTTTCTCCCCTTACATATTACTGGGAGCTTCTTGGCACTTGCATTTTGTAACCCCGGTGTGACCAGAGTGACAAAACCTCTGGTGTATTGCTGAAACAAAATCCTGATGAAAGTGCTGCTGGACAGGGAGAGTGGCTCTCCTGTGCTTTACACAAAAGGAAAATGGGATTTTCCAGTGCACTTGCAACATGGAAGCTCCCAGTTCAGCCTGTTAACTGCATCAGAAGATGCTGGAAGCTTGCAAAATGGGGAGGATGAATAAACAGAGAAATGAGTAGAAATTCTTAAAAGTGAAAAAAAAAAAAACCCAAAAGAATTGAAGGTTGCTGTCAATCATATATTATTCAAATTTTATAGATGAACATGACACTGGAAGCTAATTTATTGCACAGAAGGAAAGAGCAGCATCTGTAAGCTTTGACTGACTGTTATCACTTCTCTTCTTCCCAGGGCTCTTTGGAGTTTTTTCCTCTGCTATTCTTTCCTTCTTTATCTGCATTTAATATTTTTCTTTTCTTTTTTTTTTTTTTAAATTAAGTTCCAAATAATTTTGTCTTTGAGAAAGCCTGGTAACTGACATCTTAAAGAAGAACCATTCATGGACATGAGGACATGTACCCCAGGGGAGCTGAAAAACAAGCCACCTGAACAAGGATTTGAATTCAATTCACTTATGAAGAAATGCTGATATTATCTACTTCTTGAAAAGACTTTTCTGTGCAGACCAGAAAGTGGAGGAAGTAGAAAGCCTTCTGACTACAAAATGTTTCCCATTTATCGTGGTTTCTGTGATATCCTGGCAGAGATTGATTTATAAAGCCAGTGGTCCTTAGTAGTTGCTAGGAAACAGTGCTCTGCACTCCATCTGCACACAAGGGGTTGTGCAGCCAGAAAGTGTGGTTTCTAATGGAGTAATTCTTCTGACTTCAACCCTGCACAGAGAAATTTCAGTGCATGGCTTCCCCAGAACAGCACAAGCAAGTTTTAGTTCTGTGTGGATATATTGTGGCTTAAATTAAGCTCAGCTAAAGTGAGCTCTTAATAACTTTTTTGCCCGGGTCCAATGACTGCGTTCCCAGTGCAGAATTTACTCATTTTAGAAATTTAGGAAAGCCAGGGATAAGCTGGAGGGAATTCCTGGGTCATATATCCAGTCCTTTGATATTTCTGGCAGCCTACATAATCCCATTCTTACATTTATCAAGCTCCATCTTTAAAAAAGACAGTATTTTAGCAGTCCTCTTTTAATTTCCAGCATAAATTTATTCCTGGGCTTTTGTGTGTGTGTCAACATTGTCTTTGCAGCTAAACAGCTTTCTCCTCCTTGGTTTTACCACTTCAATGCATTTATAGGCAGTAATCCTATCTCCTCTAAGTCTGTTTTTTGTTTGACTAACCAAACCCAGGAAAAGCTCCTTAGTCCTGTATGGTAAGCTCTCTTTTCCTCTTGTATTGTGATGCAGCACTTTTCTGCACTTTGTTTGAATTTTTCTTTCTTGAATGTAGGTGACCAAAAATGTTCATAGTGGTCCCAAGTAACATATTACAGTGCATCAATGCTTCCCCCTTACTACTAGAAATACTTCTGCTACTGCCTAGTATAGAATTTCTTTTGGTTTTTTACACCAATGGCTCAGAGACATCCTGTGGCTGACAAATACCAATCCATCTTTTTTTCCTTTTTTTCTTCCCATTTTCAGTGGGTAGGAACCATTCTTGTTACTGGTTCTTAAAAGTATCACCCTGGATTTTGTTCTAGTTCATCTAATCCCACCCTATTATTGCAGACATCAAGTTAACCAGATTCCTACTGAATTTGCCCTGTTGATATGGGTGGGTGCTTCCCAATTCTGTACTTTCAACAAATTTAATTGCTGCACATCCACTTCTTGATGACTAATAAAAGTATTTAAAGAACTTCATTTGGAATCTTACTCTAGAGCGCTAGTTTCCCTTTCAGCATAATCCATCACTGTCTGCCCTTTGGAGATTTCCTTGCACTAATTCTCATCTCACAGAATACCTAGCAATTATGTGAAATATTTTACTAAAGAACAGGTAAGCTGCAGCTACTGTGTTACTATGTTTTCGCTGGGTGAAAAAAAAATAAAACCCGCAGTTATTGAAGAAGCCTGAAACTTGGCCCCCTTTAGTAAATTGACACTGTATTTTAGGACATCTTCTATTACTCCCCATATCTTTCATTTTCCCTAAAATCTTGTACATCAAAATGGCCAGTCTATGTCCTCAGGTTTGCCCCTTGGAATCATTTTAACTGAAGATATCACAGTTACTAGCTTCCATTCAGATGAGCATACCATCTTGAGAAGTTATGGTTCAAACTTTGTGGAGCCATTTCCATTTTCCATAATCCTATTCCCCATAAACAGTCCTACTATCGCATCTGTGTTCCACGTGCTCATCTTCAGAGGCAAAGTATTAATTGTTTTGGGGGCCATCCCTAAAATAGCTTTAAATAGGATCCTTACTTTTTTCCTAGTTCTTTATTCATCATGGCTAGAGAATCTTTAACTCTTTCTTCTGATTTCTCAAGGTCTAAGTTATGCCAGGTATTCACAATTCATATTCAAATCTTTCATTTTCAGTCCTCCAAGTTCTGTTTTCTTTTTCTGAGCAAATCCATTCTGATTCTTGAAGATTCTTTGGCAAATCTCAACAGCCTATTTAGTAGAATTATTTGTCCAATGAGGTCCGGAGTTCTCTTGCCTGAAAATATGAATTTTAGACAAGCATTCTACCCCAATTCAATGCCTTTGCTCTTCAGACTGCTTCACTATGATATAGTCTGCCTTTTTACAGTTAAAAGCCGTTACTACCAACTTGTCATTGTATATACTGTCATTTCATTTAAATTGAAATTTGATTGGTACTGTCATCACTTGATAACACATTATTTTCTCTATTGCTTTCTCTATAATATCTTTGCTACTTGTCCATCACCAACTTAAAATACTATAATCTTTTAGAAGTTCCATGGCTCCTTGGAAAAGGAGGTATTTCCACTTCTAATCTGAGAAATTACTGGACTCTTCTGTGGATGTAACATCTGTTCTCCAGTCTATGACTGGGAATTTTAAGTCTTCTGTAATGATACAATCACCTGGTAGCTTGTCTTTCATGATACTAAAACAATCTCAACTCCAGTGTTCACTGTAGGGCCCAATCCCTTTCCCACTACAGTCATTTTCAGAATCCTTCCCTAAAACATTTTGACACAAACTGATCCTCTCTTATCCATACTATTCATAAACATTTCTTCACTGCCAGCCTTATTCTTAATATATAATGCTACCATATTATCTTAATAATATCTTCTGCATTCCTTTCACAGTGTGCATCCTGCAGCACTTGCACTCCAGTTGCAATCAGTATTCTATCATGTTTCTGTTATCCCTCTAATATCCTGTTTCATGTCATGCACCAATAAGCCTAATTCTTCTGTTTTTGTGTGCAGGTTGCTTTGTTGCATCTGTTATTGCCGCTTCACTTCGCGTGGTTTCCTAGCTGGGTTAAGTACAGTATTTGCACTGATTTATTGTCTACCTGGTCATTGGGGTTTGGGGGCATTTTTTTGCTTGTGTTTCCTGCTACCTGATATTCCTTTATCCTTGGTATATCTTCACTGATTTGATTTTACTTTCTTTGTTTTAAAAGAAGGTGATGGTAGTATAGTTGTTTCCCCGATTTCCCTTCTTATTTCCATGCACTACCTTCTGCAATGTAAAGCTCTTCCTATCTATCACAGCAGACTTTGTCCTAGGAGAGCCATGATCCAAGGATTCAGGTGGAACAAATCCCTAGAGAAGACTCTTCTCAGTGGAAAGGCCCCTTTCTGTAAAATTCATTCTGTCCCTTGGCAGCAGATTACTACTTCTGCTACTGTTGTTATCTTTTTTATTGTGGGGCATTTTTTTCCTTTAAAACTTTATTTGATATTACATTAAAAACTCTATTTTCCTTTCTCTTCTTTCTAAGTATTTATACCATGTTTATCACCTTAGGATCTGGCTTTATTTAAGCAATGAGAGTGTTTTATCAGAATATTAACAGCATTGCAAAATGCTCTGCTACATGACCATCTCAGACAAAAATAGAGTGCATTTAATAGGTGCTCCTTGCTTCTTGGTGTATGTCTCTGTATTTCCCATAATAAATACCTATTTCATTTACGCTATGGATACAGCTACTTTGCTGTATGTAGCTGGGGACACAGGCAGAAGTTTGCAGGTTGAGATAATATTTTTATTACATCAACTGGTACATTTGGGAAAATTAATCAAGCTTTTCAGCATGAAGACACATCTTAGGGTCACTTGGTGTCTGAACTGTTAAAAATGTTAATAGATCTTAGTGTCTAAACGGCCCTTGAAGGTAGAGAAATACTACCCTCCTCTTAAATTTAGCGTTTAAGTGACTTGACTGAGTCACAAGAAAGCCTCTGTAGTAGATTCAGAATTTGAGTCAAGTGATCTGGGCCTAAAATATGTGCCATTCTTGATGACACTATTAATGATATCTGGAAAGAACAAAATGGAGAAGAAACATGACTTACTACAGAAAATTCATTAAAGAGTATGAACAGTTACTATAAGAAAACACTGTAGAATATCTACCCACTGCTATGTAGTCATCCATTACTTTTAAAAAATACACAAAAAAGAGAAAACATAATCCAAAGAGCTTCCAGAACAAAAGAGTAAGAATGAAGGAACACAGATAGACACTGNTAGCAACAACTAAACCATCAGCCTGTTATCAGCATTGTTCTCATACTAAGTCCAAAACACAGCACTATAGCAGCTACTAGGAAGAAAATGAACTCTGAATTAAGCTGAAACCAGGACACACACCCAGATGCCATCTCCAGACATGATGTATAACTGCACGCTTCCTTGTGGAAGCAGAATGGCAAACAAAAGACACTATGAACAGCATAGGGGATACATGGGATAACAACAGGAGCAAGGCCCTGGCCTAAATAGGTGCCAGTTTAAACGTGCCTCCAGCTTTTCCCATTTTGTCAAAGGGATGGTCAGTATCTCCTCTCCCACCTGCAGTAAGCAGGGTACAGTTTTGACCTAAGAACTGAACAACCTTGCAGGGCAAAGGAAATGAGATGATGCCTCATAACATTAAGTTCAAGTTATCACATATAACTGACATATATAATGGCTAATAACGTGAATTACAGTAATAACATGAATGTACTAGACAGAAACAACTCAGAAGAAAGTCCAAGTTTATCAGAGAATGAGTAAGGGGAAGGAAAGGAAAGGGAATGCAATTCTAGATAGTCTGGGAGAATATCTCAGTAGAGACAAAGCAGCATGAACTTCACTACCCAGAGCACTGGGAAGATCTCCCTGGCCTGTTGTGTGCCCTTTTGGAGCTCTCAGACAGGAGCAGGTGCAGATCATAATCAGGGGAACAAAGAGCCAAGAGCTTGTCTGGCAAGCCTGAGAAAAGAAAAGAAAAGAAAACCTGAGAAAGGGTATCATGCCTCTGTAAACACATCCAATAAGTAAGCACCAGGGAAAGGAAGAGCTATTTAGTCTAAAAGGCAATACTGGCACAAGTATAAATAGACCCAAACTGACCATGAATACATTTACAGTGGGAATAATAAGAAGGTTTCCAATCCCCAGGACAGTGAGGTTCTGAAAAAGCCACTGAGAAAACTGTTGGGATGAAAACTTTTAAGTCACTTCAAGCTGAGATTGGTCAGTTTATTAACAGTGATCTAACATCACTGTTCAAGAGAACAGAAACTTGACTCAGTGCCCTACAAGGTCAGTCCCAGTCCTGTGTTCCTTCCTAAATAATAATACCTAGTAATTAAATAATATCGTCTCTTCAAAAACTAACTGCTTAAGTAACCTGTCAGCCAATGCTATATGATGTCTTCTTGGAAGAGGATATGCTGTGGTGGGGAGCTTGAGCAGCTCAGTCCTGCATCTCATCTCACAGAAAGCATTAAACATAAGGTGTTATGATGAAAAAAATTGTAAGCCACATTGACTTATATTTAGAAATAGCTGTATAACAGCAAACACATGTCTGTTGCCCCTTGCAACTATTCTAAATAAAGATAAACTTAAGCATATGTTTACAAGGACTTCAGGGTGTAAGCTCCTCAGGGCAGGGAGTCTGCCTCTACACTCACTATTTTTAAAGCAAAGTACACATCTATACAAGTAATCACAATTTTAGATTACTACTGTTGGTGGCCACTTGAAGTTACTTCATTAACCTCAGATGTGGAAGTGATTACTACTAGGTACTGAGACCTTTTTGAACAGCAAGACATCTGAAATACTGTGCACGGGTCCTATTTCTTAAATCCACAGCAGGGGTGTAAATATTCACAGGCATTTGAGCATCACTTAAGCAACAGCAATAAAGAACCTGAGCATTTTGTGAGAATTAATGACTGCCTGAGAGTGTTAATAGCCTGAGGTAGAACTTCGGGCCATTAACCCCACTGGTCATTAAACTTCAGGAGAGGTCCAAGGCTGAGGTCATTATGATAGTTATGAATTCTAGGGAGGAAGGTATATTTATATATGTTGATTTAACACTGTTTCATCTGTACTGTTGTAGATCAAAGCTACAGATAGACTAAAGAAAGTACAGATCTCTAGATGCTGGTAACAACTGTCAACCCTTCATCTCGATGGAAAAGACTGCAAATATCAACACATCAGAAAATTTGCAGACAGGTTGGAAACTTTTTCAGCATTTGTAAAACATTCGCAAAAGCAGGCAGATAGTTCCAAAAATTTAATAAAATAAACCCCTGAGAATCAATCCAGACTGCTCTCTTGGAGCCACAGACCCTGATACATATAAGCCCAGATACAAGGCAGGGGAAGGAAGGTGAGGTGGATCTAGATGACAAAAGGGATGAAATTCAACTAGATCCAGGGTCTGGCTCCTCTTGAAGTCCCAGATGAACCTTGATGGTACTAAATGGTATTAATGGTACTAATGGGATTGAGAGCAGCCCTGTGGAGAAGGACTTGGGGGTACTGGTGGATGAAAAGTTGGACATGAGCCAACAACATGCACTTGCAGCCCAGAAAGCCAACTGAATCCTGGGCTGCATAGAAAGAAGTGCATCCAGCAGGGTGAGGGATGTGATTCTGCCCCTCTACTCCATTCTGGTCAGACCCCACCCAGAGTACTGCATCCAGTTCTTCAGTCCTCACTGCAGGAAAGACATGGACCTGTTGGAGCAGATCCAGAGGAGGGCCACAAAAACGATCAAATGGATGGAACTCCTCTCCTGTGAGGAAAGGCTGAAGGCTCTGGGGAGACCTTAGTGCAGCCTTTCAATACTGAAAGGAGGCTTAATAAGAAAGATGGGGACAGACATTTTAGTAGAGCCTGTTGCGATAGGACGAAGAAAGAAGAAGAAATTTTTTACAATGAGTGTGGTGAAATACTGGAACATGTTGCCCAGAGAGGTGGTAGACGCCCCATCCCTGGAAACATTCAAGGCCAGATTGGACGGGACTCCGAGTAAGGTGATCTGGTTGAAGACGCCCCATCCCTGGAAACATTCAAGGCCAGATTGGATGGGGCTCTGAGCAAGGTGATCTGGTTGAAGAAGTCCCTGCTCATTGCAGGGCAGTTGGACTAGATGACCTTTAAAGGTGCAACCCAAATGATTCTATGATTCTATGATAAACGCACAGGCCTCCTCTCAGCCTCTGCACAGATACCTAGTTTACGCAGGCTGTGCATTTCTGGCAGTGTGCAGCTTTGCCAAAGAACAGCAGAGAAAGGACAACGACTCAGTGTGCTGCCAAGGGCAGTGGTGACTCCAGCTCGGAGTGTGCCCACCTCATGGGATGCTGCAGATCAGAGGAGGCTCAAGAGGAGCAGGGCACCCTGAGCACAAAGGTCAGGGCTTGAGCACCCAGTGTGAAAAGGACACATAGCAAAGGACATCCAGATACTCCTTACACAAATGAAGGAGTTAAGGGAGGTGAAAATGCCTTGACTTGTAGGAATTGTAGAATCATAGAATAAT